>LUCM01009277.1:336377-373667 GCA_008360955.1 Fasciolopsis buskii
GGCCTGTGAGAGAGGAGCGACTATCATCAGCATCCTTAAGAATAATGAGGAGAGGCTGATGCTTGGATGGATGAGAGCTGATGTAAAGTTAGAGAGAGAGAAGCGAATCGAGATAAAAGAATGCAATTTACCTACAAGCACGCCTGATTGTTAATCAACGTTTTGAAGATTTGCCACCGTCATTCTAGTTGACAGGCAACATGGATCAGAGTAAATTGGGTTAATAGATTTTGTAAAGTAATGAGACAGAGCATACATTCAAATAATGGGCACTGTGGCAGCCAAAAGGTGTCAGTTTAGTTGAAGATGAGAAAAAGAGACACACTGAGAAAAACCGAAATCGAAAACATATGCGGCCGAATTTCGCTAGAAAGGTGCAACAGACCCGAATTTCAGTGAGACGTTTTAAGAAATAAATACATAGATAGTTGAAACTAGAGAGGGAAAGGTCGACAGATTCTAAGTGAGATCTGTTTGAGTATAGCACAAATGAAAAGGGGAGTCGTCAGAAAGGGATAACTAAGAATAATCGCAGGTGCTTAATAGTTATAGCACGATCCACGTCAGTTTGAGAACCAGAATACGTAGTAGGGCGGATGGGGCGAAAACGTTTACCAAAGCAGTAAGTAACGCCCTAGATTTCAAATGGGAATAATAGTTGGACAAGTGCTCCACAGTAAGGGAAGTTAGAATAAATAGATATTTAAATGATTGACGTAATAAAGAGGAAGTTGAAGTGCATCGTCAGGAGTCCACGGACCTTATGCCTTGAAAGGCAAAGTGAATTGAGGACATGTCAGGAACCAATCCGCTAGTGGTAATTTAGTAGTGTTGCGGAGAAGTCGAGCATCCCTCTCTAGAAAAACCGACGTTAGCTGTCGCATCATCACCCTGTTAAAAAAATGTGACACGAGTATAAAGGGAAAGAATGGACATGAGAGCTACGATGGATGCCCTGTCGAAACAATCACGCAGTTGCATGTTACTTCCCACCACGACGCCGAATCGAATACCTTGCCGTAGACATCGATGATTGATTGCCATTCGAGTAGTGGGGCTGTTTGACTGCACAGAACAGTGAGAGGGTTGTTTTTTTGTCGATTTGGTTTAGACTTCATTTTTTATCAGTGCCTTTGGAAAAATAATGATCGCATGCTTGGAATTAATATGGGACTTGTATAGAAATGCCGAATTTGCATCTTGGTTCATAGAGGATTTTCAGATCTGTGTGGAGCACAGCCATTTGAGACAAATGGTGTTTCAAAGGAGAGTAGATATGAAAGAAGTTGCCGTTGCTGTCTCTGTTTGGTGAAAAAGTTATGATCAATTGTCAATCAACAGGATTTTCAAAAGAGAAGTAACGAAAGTAAATGCCGAATCGTGAAACTAGATTTCTGAGGAAGAATAGGATTGTTGTGTAGAGAAATTTAGGGGAGCGGAGCTTGGATTTGATTTAGTTTGCTGGAAGAACTGAAATATGACCTAAGATTATTCTTGGGCCCTCTTGAAACAGGCAGAAGATGATCACTACTTGATATGGAAGAGAACAGCATGTTTTCAGGAGAGAAATAAATTCAGGGGGTGGTTCTTTAATAAAAAACTTATCATAAAATGGAACCGCCTATGGTGGGAGAAAACGTAGAGGTAGAGCAAATCAAGCACAGTCAAGGATTAGGGGTAGATTTGATGTTTTGCAGTGACTACGGGATAACATGGCAGATCTCTCAAGAAGAGAACAATAAATTACTGAAAGAGGCGAAAAATGATGCGAATTTGTGTTGCGAGCTGAAAGGAATAGATATGATAGTTCGATTTAACGATTGTACTGGTTATAGCGAAAAAATAAACATAGGATTGATCATATTGTATTTACAGCGAGACAGTAACTCCGTCAAGCAGAAGTACTACAAACAAAACTGCGAGAATTGCAATCACAGAAGAGTTTAATGATGATGTTAGCACACCAGCACTGCATATCTTCTATGTCACGAAACTGCTGTTCCTGCGATGTGGAGTCTTGAAGATTCTAGTGACACGACCAGTGAATCGCGGCCCAAATTATCCGATAGGCAGTTTAGCCATTGGATCTTGCGTCAAAGCAAACAATAGCGGATCACACCAGTCAAACAAGGTTCACCAGGATTGAGAGAGTTGAAAGGGAAAGGAATTCCGACGTTTTCGGTGAACAAACGCTGTATAAAAGTACATGAATGTATCTATATGCACGGAGAGTTGGAATCTTGAGAGAGGGGGTGTAAATTCTTAGAGCGGCCTTCAGGCAGAGAATGCTCTGTTGATCGATGATGCGAAGAAATACTTTGAGGTGCAGCATTGAGTAATCCTAGTTCATGTTGAGAAGCGATCCGGTTTTTAATAAAAGCATCTCGTATGGATTGTGCTGGCGACCGGAGAACATAATCGAACCAAAAATGCGACAATAAAATAACGGAATATGATGGCACAGAATTGTACCTCAACCGGTCACATTGCGCGCCGCGTTTTTAGCTTCCTTCGATCGGATTATGGGCTTGCACTGATCTACGATACGCCTATCCTAGTTTTTCTCGCTTTTTTCCCTTCCTCCCACCCTAACCAATGAGCGGTCAGGATGTTGCACTTCCTCTGAATCAGGGAATAACATTATGAACTCAGATTTCTTGTAGTTATGTTTTCACACATTTAATTTGTTACTTTTCTGATGGGATTCACGAATGAAAAATCCCATAATTACCAATATCTGTTTGGCCAGAACCTAAGAAAATATCCAATCCCAGATAACAACTGAATAGTCCCTTCAGTATCCTCATTACTAACATGATCAATAAGGAGCAATAAGGAGACAGTGGGAAAATTTCTGTAGTCTCTATGGCTTGATCAAAATGTCATTTTGTTTTTTCTGCGATAATGTTTGTTCTGTCGATCTATCGAGTTAAAGATTGAGAAAGAGTTTGAGTTAAATGTGAGTTTGTAAAGTTTGCGTATTTGGTCATTTAATATAATTGTGTTCATTGGAGATGTGGATACGCATTAGTGCCAGAGATAGGCCGACCTTATTAAGCAGACGAATTCGCAAAATCAAAGTCAGTTACACAATTAACCTTGAATTTTGTGTGATTTCGTGTACTTCCTTGGTCGACTTCCTGGCTAGCTATCAGAATGTACTGGCTAAAATTTAATTACTTTAGCAGAACAATCCTCCCATGTGACTAAATGCCTGGGGAGAAAGCCGCTAACAGAATACTTACCTTTCTGAAAACCTGATGTTTCCTGACATAAGTTCTTTCGTCAAATTTCTCATGCACCATGAAATTATTTTCTTGAAATTTGATCATTTTCAACTGCTCTACTAGCACTGACAATTTAATTGTGTGGGTGATTTCCACAAATAATGAGTTCCTGTCCGCCAAATATAATGATGAATATTCGGTGAATTAATTGCGGCAAACCGAGCCGAAAGCAAAAGGCGTTTGGTAAGTCAATGGGTGAACTAATCCGCCAGCTGAATTTAAAGTTAACTAATCAAACGATTTTAAAGTTTTTCATGGTCGCATCTCAAGTTGTTGATTTTCATGACTTTGTCTTGGCTTCATTGCTCCTTTACTCAATAAGACGACAGCGAACACAGAATTTACTCTACTGTCTTTTTCCTGATTTAAGAGTCAAACAAGGCGGTCTATAAGCCTCGCGCCACAGCTTAATAAAAGTGCACCTAGTTTCAAAGCCAGTCGGTCATTTGCAGCTGGATTGTTCATATCGCAACAAGTAAAATCGGCCTACCTTTGGGTAGTTTGACAAGCTCGACTTATCTGGGTGGATCATAACCGTCATAACCTACCAGTAGAAAACTTACTTAGTAATATTAACAATAGCTAAGGGCTTACCAAAACTTGAAACCAGAACTCTTCACGTGTGCGTATGACTAATGCTTCCCGGAATTAGAAAGGCATGAAATGTCTTCGTTCCAGTTAAGCGTTACTAGGTATTTAAACGGCATTGTTGGACACGAAAGAATTACTTCCAGTCATGTAATGCCAAAATAACTCTGGATACTGTAAGTGGTCCCAAAAACTGATGCTTAATTTCGGGTGACTTTTGGTTATCGCAATTAATAGAAGATAGTGCGTTCGTACCAGTGCAGGCGTCAGTTTCATTCACACACAGCGAAACGCCAGAGTTTGAGTCTTTCATTATCGGTAAATGAACTAACGATGGTGTTAAGCGTGCTGCAAATAAACTGAAAAATTCAAAACGTTGATAGATGTAGCACATTCGTTGCGGCATCTTACATTGTTCTATAACAGATCTAACACAATACATCATATCAGAGATCTCCTATTAATTTTCCTTCTGACAGCCTAACAAGCTTGTCTTTGGTTTCCTTACAAAACACATGTGGCGAACTTTTGAAACTAATAAACGCTTTATCGTTGCGGTAAAATATTGAGCTACGAGGAGAAAAGACGAAAGGTTACTTGCGATGCCTAAACGAGCATTGGATGCTCACTCGTGTACGAGATCATCGCCAGATAAAATGTTAACTAGTGAATGATGCACAATCACGCGTTAAAAAGCAGCTAACTAGTTCCAGTAAAAAAAATCAGCGATACATGGAATGTCATCCGAATAACGGTTGTATTAAACAGAAGCTGTGGACTGAAAATTCTGGTTAGAATTTTTCATCTTGGTACACATTAATCGGCCGATAATAGGACGAATGAAGACGCCGCAGCTGGTGAGAAGGAAAGTGACGCCTAATAAAATCACGTCTTTTTTTAATGTTCAGAGTTTCAACTGCCAATGATTTCAAGTGTGCATTTGAGGCCAGATATTGCAGTTTTCTGTCTAACTGGATTTAATAGCCCCACCGAATGATTTATCAATGCATTGTACGCGCCAAGGATAGGTCCCATGTTGGCTCAATTTCTGTGATATTTTTATCAAACCATGCAATCCACTGACAAATATTCTCGAATTCGTTTAGCTGCAACCGAGCGCATTATATTTGGTCGATCTGAAAGCTTCGGCTGGCTGGATGTGCATTTCGCTACTTAGTGCACTTCATGCCTCTTCAAGCGTTTTTGAACGTTTGAAATGGTTCGCTTTTGGCTCTGGTCTGAAATGAAAACGAAAACTACGTTTCTATCCTCATTTCTTACTGATTAAGTGAAATCCATATATTCAAGGTCTGGCCTCAACAAATCATTTCTGTCTAACACAACGGTATCACTAACATCAGCTCATTAAAGTAAATCCAAAGTTAATCCTGTTTTAATGGGAACTGTAAGGCCAAATATGATAGCCGAGGGTAAAATTCCTGGAATCATTTTGTTCAAAATATAATTGTGTAGTACGATTTCTCTGGTTGGTAAGAGAGAAAGTTTTTAACCCAAGTTGCAGGATGTGTAAAAATAGTTTACCTAACTGAAAATAGGATAGATTATAAACCAATCCTTCCATTTTCTACATGAAGTCGTCCTGCATTCTAATCGTCCAGATTACCTGGACAAACCTAGACGTCTCAAGTATATAATTCCATGCAGCACAGACTCAGTTTTTCATAAGGTTCTCACTGCTGAGTTCGGCATCTAGGTCGGAAACGCATCATGGCCGAGTGACATCGTCATTATATGTACACGATGGGCCCTGTTCGTCTTCGATAATTTTTTTGCAATCAGTTTAGTCCTTGGACCTGTTTGACAATTTCGGATTGGCACGAAGACGTTTGTGTTTCCACTCGACATCCGCCAACTTAATCACTGACCCTAGGGGAGTAGTTTGGTCGCTCCGGTTGCTTTACCATTTTTGATGTGTGAATTATCGGTCGCTTAGCTTCAATGATACTTTCCCATGAAGATTTCCCTTATATTACTGTGGTGTCTGCATGGTCTAATATTCAAATTTCTCAGTTAGCTTAATCATTCGCTCTTCATTCGGCTATACGCGTAGTCCAGCATTATATTTCTACTGATAGAATGGTTTGAAAAAGTGCCAGGCTTTCCGACGTACTCTTCCAGGATGTGATTGCTTGTTCCACAGTTGCAGCCTGATCCAATTTAGACCTGTCTTTTGTGATCTTCCTGGGCCAGTATAGAAAAGTGATCTAGATTTTCTTCTGGCAAGTTTGCCTTTATACATTTGGGTAAACATTTTCCTTTCTATTTGGTCGATATATTATTTTTGCTATCAGTGGATGTGACTTTGTGTAAGACTTTTTTCTTTCTTCGTTCATAAGCTGTTGTCTTAGTTAGAGTATGCATCTACTTAGTGGTTTGGCCGGCCATGAGAAGTTGTGACTTTGTGGATGAAGCAACCTTGCAGTAATTTCCAATATTTCCTTGATGCCTGTTTCGAGTGATCCCTTTGTATTCATCAGGAGATTGTCCCTTTGTCACAATCAATCAACCAGTCTTGCTAGATGTCACAAATATCCGCTCCAACTATGCAGCATGCTTCCAAACAACATCATAACTTACAGTTGGGATGTCAGTTTATAGTAATATTCCGTTTTTTAACAGTATTTGATTAGTTCCGAAAGTGGGTTTTCTGAGATGGTCATCTAGGAACTGAACAATATATCTGTACAGCGGGAGTTTTGTAAAGGATTACTGTGCCCATCACGGTCACTCATTAGGGCTAGGTCCTCGGTCTGTTTCGGTTATCTGGGAATTTTTGCCTGACACACTGGAAGAACAACAAGCGAGCGTATTTTCACAGAATAAACTTTAAGCTCAATAGTGTAGAACAACATGTAACTCTGGATGCGCTTATTTGGATTCCTCAATACCTAAAGTTGTCAGAAGATGCAGGTACTGAATGATCATTACCGTGCATACAAAAAAGAAAACAGGAGAATACCGTGTCCTGGTTACCTTAGAATCATTAGTGAACGGTTTAAAAGTCGATGCTCAGCTGCAGTCAGTGAAACTCACAAAATTGCATGTAGTTAAATAAACCTATGAATTCTAACAGATGGATAGTGTTCTCGTTGGTATTTTGGGATAACGATGAGGGTTGTATGTATATTAACCTAGGCTACCTTCAAATCTTTATTGCATAATTTCATCAAAGTCCTTTAGCAACCCCATTCAAAGAAAACATCAAACGACAGACATCCTGTTCAACCTCTGAAACAATTAAAATGGGCGCAATAAAACCAGTGCAACAAGGGTGCCTTTTGGTTAGGTTTCAAATAAATCAAATTTGTGAACCGTTATTTGTGCTTGGACATCAGAGAAGTCACTGTCTTTATTCAACTAACTGAAACTCTGGCATCATTAAAATTACTTTATTATAAATTCTTTTTTCATATCCGTTTAAAATCACCAGCTGTCGCGTGGTTTGCATCACTGTTTAGTATGTGGTGTGCATCCTCATTGGATTGCCGCTATGGTTCTCATCCACGGCAGACTTTCTTCAATTTGCTGGGATTGTTTTAGTATGGCAGACAAGGTTACCGAGCCATGAATCTGAAATATATTCCACTGAATTGGGATCACCGATTAAAAACATTAATTATTTCACCAGGACTTCACGATTTTCGAGCGACTACGGAAATTTACGTTGCCATAAAAACTACTAGCCACAGAAACCATTATCTTGCAATGATATCACGTGGTGAATTATTTCAAAAAAACCAATATCATTTAGCTGAACAGTGAAAAAGATTTGATGGACTTAATGTGTACAGAGTTGATCCTATTGCGAATGTCCCGATGTTATTGAAACTAAAACCCACGAAAAACCAAAGCACGGCTACTCTGCTGGTATAGCACATGCTGCCTGTGTTCCGTCTTTGCGTGGGCTTGGTTACAGTGAAGGCGCATGATTTTCGTGTTAAAACCAACCCTATGACCAAAAATCGTTTACCCCAATATTCTCGGAAGGTGTAGAACAAACAGGACACAAACGGACGAGTAAGAACAGCTCTATAGACTCGCGGAAATATCCCAACAATAGTTTTACTCTTACCAAAATTGACACTATCAGCGGAACAAGGAAAAACAGGAAAATTTAATGTTTTCAGCGCAAACTGGCAAGAGAGTCATAAATTTAGCAGGTAACGTGGACTTCCAAAACCGTAAGACTGTGCAGCAAGTCAAAATCTCGATGAATGTCTATCAGTCCAAACAGCCAATGAATACGAAATCGCGTCAATGTAGGAATATACCCGTGGTTGTTTGGTGCATGCTCGTAATCTGGACGAACTATACCACGGCGTCCACATGTCGAACAGAAAGTCTCGTGTCCACCCTTTATGTCAAGTGTAAATAAAAATGTCCAGATAATACTAGCTTGATTATTGATGAAGATTGCAAAAGTTATGCACTAAATCAGCCAGTTTATCAATACAAAAACAAATAGTAACTTCGTGGGTGAAAATGTCTCAAACCTTTAATAGAAAATCTCTGTGAGCTACGAACGAACGTTTAAATAACCGTTGTAACAATGTGACGACTGTTCGTTAGGAATGAAATCACACGTTCTTTTTATCCACGCATACATTCACCAGACAGTAATCATTTTTTCACAATAGACTCTGGGATGATGAGACTCATACTGGATTATTTGATGTTCACTTTGCACCTTAGGCAGATAATCGGGTGCAAGCAAACCCATGGATAACGGCAGCTGGAATTTGCGTGCAAGTGCAATCGGATTTTCATTCAACTAGTTACTGTGACATACTCTTCTACACTTTGTTTTGGATCAAGCCAGAGTAAACCTAACCATGCATAATCTGGTTTTGTAAGGGTTTCCTTAAATGAACAGTCATCATTTGTTTCAACCATTATGAATGATTTCAGATACCGAGTTTACTACTCAGTCGAATGACCTACTACGATGCATCAGTCATGACCGTTCATGAACTAACATGGAACAGTGCACAATATCAGTAATGTTAACTGGATGTTAAATACATTCGCCAGGTTCCGTAGGTCGTTGACCTCAACCATTTGAACTGTAAATTTGACCTCATTTTACAATCAGCAAAGTGGCACTGTTGAAATCTGTTGTGGACCGCAATGGCTTACTAGCAATCTCAGTTTATTGATTTCCGAATAATGGGTATTCCGAGTGCTGCGTTTTTCCCCAAACTCCCTCCAAGAGGTAACCAAGACCATCTGCAGTTGGCAGAAATATCGATCGCCAGAGGCCCATCTTTCTATCAGCCGGGTTACTGAAGCATGCGCTTGGCAATCATCGAAATTTCAGTCTCTCATAAAACTCCACTCCATTGGTGAACCTTAACAAATTTACTCACTAATCTGACTGGTGCAAAGGAAAATTCAAGTTACTTGAGAGAAAAATCATCAACAATTGTGCAAAAAAATGAATTATTATTCCCAAAATTAGTCAGTAAAACGGATCTGCATAGGTCGCAGACTATTTGAGAAAGAGTTTGTAACACCAAATTCCACTTCATCTATGAAAACGGGGAGCAAACCACCATCTCTTACGTAGATCATTCAGTATGACGTTTATTCAGATCAAAAAATTATTTGTCTCGTCTTTGGATTTTCCAACTAAAATCATGGCAGCCACTGCCAACCGTTTCATCCTAGCCGAAAATCATTGTTGATGCAAGAACACCCTGCCCCAACTAGGATTTAAAATGAAGGGAAAAATCCAAAAGTGCTACTTATTTTCGAACATCATTACTATAACAATAATTTTTCAAGTTATTGACGACATTCATCAAAAATATTGACTTCCTTGGGAAAGTTCTGGTAAAAACAGCTAAAACTTTAATTAATCCAATAAAACGCTCTGATACCTTTTAAAATTCATCCGCGGGTAAGTCAATGAACCGCAAAATATTTTGATTGATTGATTCATTTTGCAACACCCAGGCCAGTTCACCAATAAAAACAATGAAAGCATTACTGTACGGTTGTTCTAACCTCGGTAAAAGTCATCAGCTTTGTATATCCACTGCGCTTGAACTGAGACACGAACATGAAACGAAGGACTGTGGGCCAAGTGTTACAGACATTACACTGAGCGGTCGGCCTCTCAACAGCTCTGTGGAATAGCAATGTCATATGATATGGTTTGATATGATGGTCTCCATTACTGAAGGAAACAGCCGTACATTGTCCCCATAGTTTCTCACTGATAAATTATGTATTGATGCTGCATGTAGAATAACTCTAAAATCAAATTGATTCCCCAACTATTGAAAACTATTGAATGTCTAATTATCACTAAAAACCACTTCGCATTCTTATTTGTTCGAATCATCCAGGTTCATTGAATTATTGTGATTTTTCTGTTTCCAGTGTACCATTAGCATTTATCTTTCCTCCTTTTGTTGTTGAGGAGAACTAAGCAGTGGTTTTATTGCGCAATTTCTTTTTCAGATTCAGCGGGCGGACAAGAATTAGTCGCGCAACCAAATTTATTTGATCGAATAGCCTGACATAGTGGACCGCCCAGTGTATTACTAAGACCATATAATTCCACCAGCATGCCACTGATGCGATTCCCGTTGCTGCAGTCACCGCTGCTCCTATTTTTCATTTCCCTGTGGATTCTCAATTGTGCCAATCCCGTATCTTCATTGAACGACGACAGACCGGTCATAGTGCGTGTCTGGCTAAAATTGTACACGTACCCATACAAACTAACAGCTAGCCGGGACTGGTGCAACCCGTACAGTCCAAACGTACCTTGTTCCCCGGCGTTCCGTATATGCTTCTTGCAAAACAAAACAAGGTAAGAGTTCAAACAAATGTTTTTACTGTTAAGTGAATGCTATGTTGACGGATCAGTTTTCGAGGATTACTTTAGAATTCTCCGTTTCTCTGTTCCTAACAGAATTGTTTTGTAACAGTCCAATGGGCTTACCCAAAACATACTAAATTAAAACTCATTTTTTCGAGAATACCTTGCCATCTTTTTTATGTTCCACTAAACCGTGAGTATTATTATATGCTGAGCGAGCGGTTTGTCGCCGAAGCACGAAAGAGCTATTCCACCAATAAAATTTTGGATAATGTCTGGGTATCAATATCGATCCTGGATGCTGATATATAATCATTCCTATTGTAGTTAATGCATTCATATCAGGGTCCCAGGAAACACTTGCTGGACTACACAGCGGCAAATATACAGATTAGTGTTCAACTTAAATTTGCAATTTTATGGATGGTAGTCACAGCGACTTCTTATTAATATCGCTCTATTAATCATGTTGATTTTGTTGTTGGGGCTCCAGACCAACTAGCAAGCACAAATGAATCTGTTCTAATTGGGTGACGCCTCGATGCGCGTGGCAGTTTCCCCGGCGAACCGGTCACGTGCGTTTTACAAGGAGCAGTAATGGTGAACGAATTCAGATTACACTAAAAAGCGGAAAAAGACGTACCGCTGGAATAAATACCCCAACGTGGATAGGAAAATTGAGTTTCACTTGGGGACCAGGTTTGACAGAACCCAATTTACCGGGACTTCGTAAACTATCATTATTCCAAGTGCACTCACTGATTCACTTCAGCAACTAACGATGAAATCCGATCTCGGTGTGATTTCACTGTTCACACGTGATCTGTTTATTTACGGGAAAGATGTATAGTCAGCGGCTAAAGGTGTATCTGGCAACGATTTAGCCATCTTTAGATATCTGGCCATGGTTTGGTTAGTTCTAGTTCTCCTGTGTTCTCGCATTTAATTTTTTACCACACTTTTGCCCTAGTAAACAGCCAGGAACATAACACGGTCGAGACGGTAAAGTGACTCACGCATTGTGTTCATCACTTATGTACATCACCATACGTCTGATTTTCTTATTAACGCAGTTCAATTCAAGCTCATTATATTGGCGTCCAAGTCAACTCTATCTTAGTTCGTCCAATCCTATTGAAAATCAAGAAATATCAGAGCAACTGGTCAACAGAGCATGTATGAAACTCCATTGGGTTCATACACCCTAGTTAAGAGTGCACAAGGTCCATAAATTTGCACTAATCTGCATTGTCAAGTCAGGGACAGCGGAGCGAACAATATTCGAAAAAATGAACAATGAGGAACCACGATAGTATCGGTGGACGTCAAGTGGTCAAGATGGGGCTCTTATGATGACGGTGATCTGGATTCGAATTCCCGTGAATTCAAAAGATCAAATCAATAATTGAGAACTTTAAGTCTATGTTAACTCTTTCTCGAAATAATACAAGTTTTGAAGCAGCGTTATTGGGAGAAACGAACCTCGTCATCGATGCTAAAATTTTCATGTAGCATCTTTAAACAGTAATGGTGGATTTGTGTGACCGAACCGCTTATGAAAAAATACCTCTTTTAGAATCACTGTGCAGCGTGTTCAGGAAGTCTTGGCATGGCTTGAAATGGCTTTAAAAGTTTTCTTCTAATACTCCTGTGCATGACATAAACACCACCAAAGTCATGAGGTTACGTGACTCTTTCTTCTCATTTGCTAGTTTTTTTTACAAAGCACGTCAACCAGCCACTTTTAGTTTGGTCCGGATTTTTTTTGACACACTGCACATGAATGTGATAACGAACCGTGAAAGCCGCAATAACTTGCTCGTTGCTTACTATTTATAAATATTCATATTATTTGTTTATTTGATGGTTGAAAAGAGCTCACGGCAACAAATGGCGGAGACTGTATTGGAAGGACACAGCTGAATGCAGCACTTTACTGTGCAGAATAATTGTTAGTAGACTGACAGCTTCCGTCAACGGGGAACAGAATGGAATGTCTAGAAGCAACGATGAGTGTCACATAAAAATCATTCGCAAACCAGCCTCAGAGGAGCTTATACGATTAATGAACTCTGGCTTCTTATTTCACACGTTATTTAAGTTCTTAGTCATGATTTGAAAAGGAAAGGTGGAGATGCCATAAGTTCATTTGTACAAAGATATTTGAGTACACCCTACCACGCCATGGTGAACACACAATGCACAGCACCTTTTGTCGAGTTATGGATGGGTACCTGTTGTAGGTTAATTTTACGTCGGCAAACCTCACCAGTCAAGAGCGCATATGGTTACACATTATTCTGTCCCAATTATTGCGATTGATGTACCGTACTGTTGCTTATTCGTATCTGTTGCTTATTCGTATCTTGGTGTGGATAATGCCAGTAATTTATTCACCTCACATTTAACCTAGTCCCTCATGATAAGAGATTTTTTATCCCAAGTGGCAACATCGTCAGCCAGTCGCATATCTACTTCGCATACCACTCCCAAATGAGATTTGTAAAGCTCAGATTATGAATCTGCTCCCATGCTCTTTATTCTCAAGTGGTTAACTAAATCACCAATTACTATGTTTCTTGGCAGTGTTCTGATTTCTGCTACCTCGCAACTTTGTTCGAACTGGACAATTACGTTTGATTTGTGGGGTTGAGCCAAAATGTTTCCACATAACAGTGACATTGCTTTTCCTTTTGCCCTCATTTCGTAAGATATGGCCAGTGACGCGGGTCCCAGTGCAAACAGCACAAATAGAATGACTGTCAGATTAACTTTTACTCTGGTTCCTAGATAACAATACGAGCAAACTTCTTAATAAAATTTGGACTTATTGTTGTGCTGCTTTCATTATTGCCGGAATCAAAACTTCAACTTCCTCCCCCCCCCTAGTGAGGAATTTACCGCCAAATGTTCACAAACTGTTGACTGACTGTACATCTCCACCATTATTGTCTCGATGAAATCTATTTGGTTTAACTCCTTTTGCTTCATTATTTCAAATTATTACTAACATACTCATGATATTATTGTCGATATATAAAAGAAAGTATTATTCACAGGTCCCACTTGCTTTTCTGACAATGAGGAAAAGTAAAGCTCAACCTAAAGGACGTATACCTTCATGTATTTTTTTATTATTCATCAACCTCTTTGGCAAAGACTTTGTCCAGCCTTTGGCCTTAGCTATCTTCAAAGAAAGCGGTTACTGTCAAAGCAAGGTGCTTTCATCAGTGCCGCGTCTTCTTTTCATTATTTGCATTCCTGCCCGTTCAATGGCCTTTTGCAAAATGCATAATTGTCTTCACCCTTTGGGTTAGCGATGGAATATCCTTAGAATATTTTCAGGATGCAGTATAACCTTTTCTTTGACATTGTGAAACCGTATTCAAGTCACTATTTTCATTATTAGGCCTATTAGTGGCTGACAATCGCTTCCCAGTAAAAATAAATTAGATCTTCGGATTGTTTCTTCCATTAATTCTGATGGAGCTGCAATTTGTTTGTCTGCTATATATTCATGTCTATCCTAGTTCAAAATAGACCTAAAAAAGCGACAACTTCAGGCAAATGCAAGCATGCTTCATTCTGCTATTTTTCAATGGATAAATGTTAACAAACTAGAATTCCGCTCATATTTGCTAAGTAAATTTGCAAAGAAGTATCATCAAATTGATTGTAGTGGGATTTTATATTGCATGTAAATCGATAAAATATGTAATACAATAGCAAGTTTCGATTAACTTCGTAGTGAACCATGAATGATTAACTTTCAATTCAGTGCTGTACATTCATCATAACTGTTAACTGTCATATAAAAAACGTTCTATGAGTTCGCAGGCATCCCGTGGCGGAAAATGGTTGCAACTTAAAATTTTGACATTAAAAAACCAATGGCACCACTTTCCTCCTCCTAGAAAGCCTAGTGGTTGTGGATTCTGACTGGAACTGAAGTATGAGTCAGATCAATACACCTACTGATGGCTACAGAGATGAGCGACAGTTTTAAAATGATTATGGGATTTTTCAGTGCTGATTTGGCCATCCATAGTATGTAACTTTTCATTTGAAAAATATTTGTGCGATTTGAAAACTTACCGTACGTGCGGATTTGATCGGCAGCTATTGGATTATTTGCCTGTCGTACAAGGATGAATAAACAGAATACTCCACAAAACTCCGTCGCACAAAAAAACATTTCAGAGATCTTTCACGAGCAGCAGAGTGAAAATTGTTGATGCAGATCGCGTTGGCCTCCATTATCCGCAGCTCACATGTATATAATTGTTCTTATATTTGCACCATCATCGTATGAGCCCTCCGACTATGCTTGCAACTAGCTGCCCGGGAATTGCGCGTGACCCTCCAATCAACTGTAGCAATACTACTGACGATGATCATCTGAAAACAAAATGGACCAGGGTCACCACATTTTTCCGTTCATGGTCGGACTGCCGACGCCTAGTAACTACTCAGTGAAACAATGTGCACTCCGTCTTTGCTTCAGAAAACTCGCAATCAAATTTCACGGTCAAACTGTTGCATAAGCACTGAGTGTGCTGGTCGATGTTTCGGCACATCGGGGCTGCATTCAAGCCATAGCACTCCCCCCACAGCAAAACCGCGGTTTTAGCGTTTTTTTTGTTGGACTTGTCTGGACGCCCGTACAATCATCTGCGAGATGCATTAACAATTTTCCTTCTGCTGCCCATGGAAGATCTCTCCAGTAACCGTATTTTCGGGTGCTACCGAGTAAAATCCAAGCTGGAAGATTCTGCCGATAACCCCCTAGTAAACTCCGTCAAAACTCAGCTACCAACAGAAATGTCGGCTGTAAAAATGAATCTGTCAAGTAAACGGCGGTGGTCAGAAGTGGAGAGCTCTAATACTTCGAATCAAATCATTCATAACTGGTCAACTAACTATATAGTAGCTCTTTGACGCCTACAAACACGCCAACAAACAGATATATTAATATATATGCTTGGGAAATACAACAAGTGAAAGAAATAAAATGATCATTGTCATTTCATAACTTCCCATTATATAAACTTTAACTTTGCATAGATTCAATGAAAAAACCAGAAGTCGTCACTGGAGAAACTGTCTGAACAACTGTATGCATCCCTCAGGAACAAATTATACAATCGACTACTCCCAACCTGAGTAGCTGGTTTTTCGCCGTTGACTGACTGAGTGACTGACTAATTATTTGATTGATTATCAAGTTGGGTGACTCATTTATTCCTTTATTCATTTACTGATTCGCTGGTCTATACTTTTAAAACTATCTAAATAGAAACCAAGATTTCTCTATGAATTATTGTTCGCTTTATTTCACAGCAAATTTTGGAAGACCCACACCAAATATTTTTTATTCAGTGATGGAATGAAGCATTAGGTTTGTTTCCCAGTACACCTTAGATTCAACAAGTTGTCCTGAATTTGAAAAGCAGATTTTGCCTTCTTTCATTTATTAGTTGCATATTTTCCCTGTGTCAAATAACTAGGGATTCCCTATTTGCTTCTTCTGGCTTGTTGTCAATCGAGAGAAATGGGCGCCCGTCAAGCCCAAAATAAAGCCCTAGTCAGGAGTGTAAATGATCGGGCGCTGTATTTGTTGTTCGAAACCTATCCGAACAGTTTCATATCACTTTGCTTCAGGAAACAGAAAAGAATGAAACAAGTAATCTCAGTTGTGCCAGTCCATAAACATTTAAGATATCGCATCGAATTTCAAGTTTATTTATGACATTTTCAGCTACGAAAAAGTACATTCAGCAGTTTTACATGGAAGTGAATAATCATTCTGAACGAGTGACTTTTTACAGTAAAGCTAAACTGAATGAAAAAATACAGTTTGTTACTAGCACTTGTGCAAACAGGCAGAACTCTGTAGAATTAACTTGGGGTAAGAGAGTTCAAATTTCAAGCTAAATGAAAACTTACAACTATGGTGAGACAATTTTCCGAAAAGTTCCCCAATTGGTGCTTTTTAAAACAGAAAATTCATTGCGACAATTGTTACCTCTATTTTTTTCTCAGAACGCAAAACTGAAGAAAATGCCATATTACAAACAAGAGAAGGGGATGCACTTGACTGATTATTGAATGTTCATTCTGTAAAACAAATTTGGATCAGTGCAGGATTTTTGGAGACCGCAAGCAACTGATATAAAGCTAGTCTATGGTTGCTAATCAAAATATTGAGGTTTCGAAACCAACTGTTTGCCTCGATGCTCACTATTTCCACAAATTTTCGCCACCTAAACAGCAGAGAACTTCTTGCGTACAAACGTTTGTCTTCAGAAAATAGACCACTATCGCATCAGCTGTTGCCAACGTCCGCAATCCAGCTGAACGCGGAAATATCCAACTGCAGCGTTTCCGGCATCTGATACTTAGACAAAAAAGAAATAGAGCTTGAGGTGACCGTGTCTTTGTACATTACCCAATTTTTTTATTGCCAATGGTATACTGTCAATGCCACCGCGTTATTAAAATTATATCATTCACAATAAAAACCAATACACGGGGCATCGATTTTTCGATGCACGCCTTATGTCATTTGGTCCTGAGATCAAAATATTTTGTTGTTTTCTGGATCCTTCTCCCCTTCTGTCACTTTTGCCCATTTTCCCTGATATCTTTCGCTTATGAATGAGAACAATATAATTTTATTACAACGAGAAGTCCCGAAAGCATTTGGCTTCTGATGGCGCCACACACGTTTCACACTAGTTAGAATTACAGATTGTGACTGAAAATCCGGAAAGCCGCGACAAACTTGTCGTCTTCAACTCAGTCAGATTAAACTGTTTCGAAATTTGGTTTGTTTTACAATCTACACAAGTAGCATTGCAAGTGCGCCTGAAATGAAATGCATTCCATGCTGAAGGCAGCCTCTATTACCTGTCGTTTTCTGATAACTGGTGAGAACTAGAGTCAGCGTTAGAGAATTTTTCTCAAAATTGTTAGTAATTTTTGGATACTGATTCCACGATCTTTTAACACTTTTGAATTTACTTATCCTCAAACGGAAAACAAGAATGCTTAATCATTTCACCACAAATAAAATCCAAAAATCGATCATATTGATTGATCCCAGATCTTCCAAATATCTGTTTCATTTGTTTCTTTCGAAATATTTACAGCAAAGATATTTGCCAAGCGGATGTGAAGTTTGGCGGCAAAATGACAGTTTTTGCCAACAGGAACACCATTCGATTCCACACGGTTCTCAGTCGAGATTTGTACAATCCAATCAGATTTCTTATGAAGAAATGGGTGGTGAGTATCACAGGTATTAAGATGGCAGATTTTTGAAAACCCGATTTCATTTAGTTGATTTTTACTGCTATGCGTGTGCCGGTTTGGTGACTGAAACCAACTATTTTTATTTGGTTAGTTTTTTGTGGTGACAAATTGACTGGTCAGTGCCCGTTACCTTCAGGACAGTTACATAAAATTTGTTGTTGCTTACTAAGCATCTGTTTTCAGAATTATTCTCAAAAGTGTGCGTGGGGGAACTCATTGTCACTACTACCAAAACATGGCAAGCCACTGACAGTTACATCTTCCTTTAGAACATATAAGCTTTCGTAAATCGTGAAGTTCGTTTCTCACCAGCTAAGTTAACGTCACCAACAATGATAACGTTAAGCAACTTAAGTGACGGGTAATGGAGTACACATGTACTTTCCCCTTCGTCATTGGAGATCGAGTCCGCCGGTGATCGATTACCGGAGAGAAGCCCTGACCGTTGTGCAATCGCAGCCCGGAGATTCGGACGCAAATGAAACAGATGAACTCTCATTATGGAAAGATCCCCGATTCAGTGATGCACCGCAACTAACCTGGCATCCAGCCGTTGAATCAACCTCCTCGGTCATCGCATCACAGCTAAACAGGTTCCAAAGGCTCACCAGTTGCATAAAGAAGAAGAAGAAGATGGCTTGTTTCATTTACGTAATAATGGGTGGACATATCTGTTAACCGAATTCTACTACCCTAAGCGGCTTGGTTTAAATGGACTTTGAGTTTGATACTTATTGTGAAAAATAAACTAAACGCATATATTAGTGTAGGTAAGCTGACAAATTGATTTCAGCTGTATCCGTATCAATTGAGCTTCAAAAATATGGAGAGTTTCTAATCATAAAGAGACATTTCAAGATCACCATGAAACAGCTAAAGCATTGTGTCAAAATTTCAAATTATGGATAACATCACACCTTACATAGATTACGGTCTCTCAAGCAACATCATCGTTTTGTCTGAGTTCCAAATGGAGATCGGCTTGTGCCTTTGAGTCATAGATCTCCCGTCAGGCTATTTGTCCTAATCTTCAACTGTCTGTTGAAACGTGCAGCCAGAACAACTACTACCACTACTATTACTACTACTACTGCTAATACTATTATTGCTTCTGTTACTAATACTAATAATACCTAGCAAACTGGATAAATACGTGCGGCTCTATGTCCAATTATACTAGGGTATGAAGTTATAGAAAGCAATGTACGCACTTTTGTACCGTCAATACTCACGATTGGCGGTTAGTAGAAAATTGGCGTTCAATTCGCACATTATTTCTTGACATCGGGCCCTTAAATCCTTGAGAAAAACGAGTAGGTGAGCGAATACTCAACCAATAGAATAAAAGAGTTCTAATCCAGATCAATTAGTTGCTTTTATATGTTTGATCCGTGGACCACATTTTGGTGAATACAGAAGCTGGCTGTGTTTGAGTATCTTCCGATCGATTGTTATTTAGTGGCACGTATGTGTCGTAACTGACTAATGAGCACCAAATGTGATCCGTTTTGTTAGCTCAGGAAACAAGGGTTTACGTAAAATAATGTCCCGGCGAAAGCACTGTTTAAAGTTCTCACACCTCCGGTAATCCGACCGATTTGGTCTAATGATTCTTTTTCAGCCCTACCCGTCACTGAATATGACGGTGACAAACAATTACTTTGATGCGAAACACAACCTACTGGGCCACGCACAATTGAATCTGGACAAATTAGACAAACCTGCGTCGACCAAATGGCGTGCTAAATGGAACAAGGCCACAGTTCGCATGGCTGATGGTAAAATGAAGTGAGTACCTATCTTTTGTCTTTTAATTAAGTAATTATTAAAGCAACAATGTAGACCATTTCCGAGAAGAGGGCCGAGGTCAACAGAGGGTTGCCAAGTGGGGAAGTCGATCGGTGGTGGGAGGATTCGAACCGGTGAACTTCACCCCCAGAATCCACTTTATCTGTACTACTAGCACCGGTCGACGTCATCCAGTCTTCGCCTCTTGTTTATCTCCTGTTTGTGATGTGCAATTCATACCGTTATTGCCTAAGTGGCCGCTGGCCACAATGGAATTAACGGAAGTTTGCTTCGTTGTTGGGGCAAACAGTAGTAGTTTTGACAACTCGAATTCCAGTGGAGTTGGTTGGATTAGTTTTCTGGCTAGCCTTTGGCGCACAGCAATCAGAATAAACGGATTTCAATATTCAGTAGGATGGGATGGACATCCTATGCAGTTTATAGGTGCTCGTAAACCGAGTGAAATGCACCGAAACGCGGTAAGACCTTGCAAGATAAGACCGAGTTCTCACCCTAAACTGGACCGAAACCGGTTTGCTGATCTACATTGTACCGTTTCTATAGATAGCCCATTTGACTACGCTCATAGGTTGATTCATTTGATGACCTAAGTAGTTTGGCGATTTCCTTCGTTAACCGCACGTCGGAATACCAGTTGTTTCCAGGTTGGTAAAATTTACTGGAGGAATACATGGATTAAGGTAACCTGATACTTTAACAGAATCTTGCAGAACTTGATGTTAGATTGCGTTGCATAGACAGAGGTCAAAAATAATCCGCCGTATCGACAGTATAGTCATATAGTCACGGTATTGGTGGTTTCGTTCTTGACTAGAACAGTAAAGCACAAGCTTTGAATTCATGTGAGCTGCAAAATTAAGTTTTGAATTGCAACAGATGACGAGAAAATTCGAAATCGAACAATATGGATGATACAACCGATACACACCTAGTCGAAAAGAACACCAAATATCACAACACATTAAATAATCCACGAACAACTTCATCGTAGACGGTTGTTGTTTACCTAGTCAGTATGCAGTGGCTCATCGGCATATCTGCGAGCTTTGCTGATGCAATTTTCCAAGCGGTCACGAGTTTCCATTACCATGGAATTCATTAGAAATTTCTACGGTTACCCCTGATTTATTTTATTTCGGTCGCCGACCGTTTTTATTTCATCACTGTTCTTAACTTTGCAGGATTATTCTATCTTACCAGGCTTACTACACATGGCCATCTGGTATTGAAAAACAAGTCATTCATGTGCGTGATGAGACCGTGCAAGAGAGAACCACATTTGAAGAGCCCAAATCAGGTGAGCAATACAAAGACAGCCCTTGGAGTGTAATCGTATCCGACTATCAATTTTTTACAAGATTTAGAAACAAGCAGTATATTTATCGCGTAAATTCCATAAAACCCATATACTCAGCTTCTGGTAGGAAAAGAACATTCCCTCGTGAGTCTGTTCGAAAGTAATATAAATAAGAAGTCAAATGCAAGTATTTTTGTTGTATTCGCGACGCGCGCCCTACCGAACAACCGTCAGTTGAAAACTAAGATAATATTAATACATTTTTTCCATAGCTCGATTACAGACAATTAGTATTGCTGTGTTCGCTCAGCAACGGGAGGGTCAATCACGGAGTTTCAACGCGATGGACACAAAAACACCCAACTGGTAATCAGCATACAAACGCAAATAAAAGACTGTAAGTAACACATTCACTAATGACGCTGATCGTCGTTGAATCTGGCTGGCAATTTTGCCAATGGGAGGTGCATTATGCAATGACATTGCTAGTAATACCAATAGCTCTAAATGTTCCCCCTTTTTGTAATGAAAATAATGCACAATATTTTTTAAAGATAGCTCTTATTCATTAAAAAGCTGCCGAAGAGGGAAGATTCGAATTCTCACCCTTGTGCTCAAGCGGCGTGAGTTTGGTCACTCAGTCACCCCCAGTCGTTGATGATTCGTTTTCATACCAATTAGGAGTAATACACAGGTACAGTTTATCACTTTAACTTGGGGTGTTTCATGGGTAAATTCAAGGTTGTGTATACAACTTAGCCAGATCAAGGACAACCAAGATCCACTACCCACATCCAAATTCTGACCCCTCATGCATATCTGCGTAAAACCGGAATTTATAATGCATTTATTCATAAATCAGTCTTTTAGGCACAGGAAGAACAGTTAAAAATTTTCGTGATGATTCACTCTCTTCGAACAGGCATTTCAAGATTGGTCCAATCATTTGTCTCTGGTATTTTTCGTTTTAAATACCGATTTAAGCGGTCCAGTTCTAAGCCAAAAGAATAAAATCACTTTTGAGCAGTATGAAGGTTACATTCTTAGTAAGAACTTAAATGTCATAGAGGGGCGACGCTCATTTTGTATGAAGCTTACAGTTACTTGTAAGTAGTACGTGGGATTCGCGTTAAGGATCTTTGGAAACGCATATCTACCAAGTCCAAATACATGAATCAGTAAGTTATCTCGAAGCCAGTTTATTCAAAATGATGAACGACCCACGAATTTAAATGGGACATCCCGATTTTCTTATGGTTACCGATGCTCAGTCTCGTTGGTTCCGGATAACTGATTTCAGCCGAACGAACACAATAATGAACGTAAGAACAGTATGCCGCGGGAAGTATAATCAACCATTTATTACAGCCGAAACCGGCGGTGATCAAGAGCTTAACATCATGGCTTGCGGATAAGAAAGTCATGAGTTTAAGGGTAGGAGTTACGGCCTATGTCTGCTTTTTTTCGCTTCAAAACAATGAGTGCGACTTCTCTCACTGTTGACCTCCTGTCCATTGGAAAACTTTTCCACAATGTTGCATATTTTCAGTATCATAAATAGAAGACGGAATTAATCAAAAATATGGATTGACTGCATCCGCAACTTCGAAAATATAAATTTAAGTATTCTGCAGTGCTCTGCATGTGGTTGAACTGTCTTTCTCATGCGATTATTACCTTCGTCTCCACTCCGGTTAGCGCGCACACATCGCGGGATAAATAGAGCGCACCACTTGGTGACTGTTTTGGTATGTGATTAATTGGTGAAATAGTATCTTGTCCTCAGAATGATCGTCGGTTTTTGCAGTGTGTTTGGTTTAGTTCGATCTGTTCACTGGTATATTTTCCTTGGATTATCCCGCCGGTGACAGTCTGCCTCAGTTTGGAGTTTAGATAAGCTCAGATGCCTTATCGCTATTCCATTATGTAATTCACATACTTTTAACTAAGAGCAACAATCATTCGTAAAAATGGGATTCCCGATTTTTCATCTGGACTCTTTACCCGTGATCGAACGATATAATACCACATAATGGATAGTAGAATTGCCCGATCAACTGCCAGCTGTTCTTCGGGAACGACACGCTTCATTTCCAGCCAAACGACCGTCGAACGACACGACTATTGCCATCCACCTCACAAGCCACGAATGTAAAACAAATAATTAGTTAGACATTGCATCCTGCGTTACAGCAACCAGACAATTTCCCACTACGCCGCTGTCCGTAAATTGGTTTCCACGGAATTCCTATCGTGGTTAAGCTATTAGACAATAAACTCACCCGGTCTCCTCTACCATACCAACAACCTTCTACTCACCGACAGTCACTTCAACAAGGGATGAAGACAGCCGATTTTCTTGCTTATCTGCAATACCTGTTAATCGTTTTCTCTGAATCAACGGTTTGGCCAATAGCAATCGTTTACCTCCTACGTTATTGTACACTCGAGCTGTGACCACCTGGAGCACGTAGGCAATGGTATTAATGATGCACAAAATTCGCAGCCAAAAGCTTGGTAAAAACCTCCTATAGAGAATTAGATCGTCAGGGTATTTTATTTATCTTCTATTTCTAAACGTGACTCATGTTGTAGGGGTATAAATTTTTGTTTATCAAAAACAGAGTTGTTGCTGGAAGTAATAATAAGTATTTCCAATTACCCTGGGTAGCCTTCCTAAAAGCAGGATTAAAACCTTCTTGGGAAAGATTAGTCGTAGCAACCGAAAAGCCAGCTCAATAGTATTCCATGAGCAACACGCTTTTCGGTAAATATACATTCCCATTTACTATTAATTGGTACATAGATGATTTCTTTTCCTCCGCAAACCATCTACAACTCTCATCTTTTTAGTATATGGAATGTTCAAGGCTAATTCAAAAATAATGATGACATTTGCCTATTATAATGTTTACCCTTCGAGCAGAACCCCTACAAAGGATAAACACTCCTAAAATTGGCTCGCAAGCTCCTGTGGCAGGGGCTGACGTGCAAAGAAAGGACCAGTCTACCCTGCCCGAACCCAGTTCGAGTGAGACCAGAACCAAATCGTACTCTAGTCTGGCATATTTGCACCACGAAAACCAAAGGCGAATCCGTGAAGACATAGTGAGCACTGAATCAATAACGGAAGAGAAAAATCATACGAAACACCATACAACAAAAACGACAACGACAACAACAACACCAGCCACCGAATCGACCAAAATGACCACAGTCAAAATCGCAGACTCCAGTACGGTAGGACCAAACACAACGAAAATAATGACAACCACAAGAAATCCAACAATCCAGTCGACAACGTCATCCGAGATGAAAACAACACCAAATGTAACGACGACAACAATAACAACAGCGGCAACGACAGCAGATACTACGACAACTACAATGCCACACACTTCTACCACGAATCCACCACATGTGATCGAGGGGGGAGTAATTGCTGCCGTGGTCATTGGTCTAGGTGCACTCCTGGCCATTCTTATTACCATTCCAATATTGTGTTACAAATATCGTGGTCGAATGTTTTCCGGGTAAGTTTGGGACGCTTACCCCTAGAATCCACACGTTTTGGGATCTGACAATAGTTTGCATGAAAAGTCATTAGTTCTCTAGCTAATGTATACATCTAACTATTAGAAACCTAAACAACCAGTGAGATACTGTGCTGTCAGTCGCGTGCACCTTATCGGTGTTCCATAAAGGGCTAGTGTGAAAGAAAGGGCACAATTCCATGACTCTCTGATGTTTACGTTCATTAGCGGAGCTGTCAATTTTTTTCAAACCTCATCCAAAAGCCACATTAAAAGTTGACCAACTCTAATTTAAACAGTTAGGAATAGATCTCCGGCACACCAACAGATGTCACGGACGAAGCACGTGGAGGAGCTTCAGTAAATCAATTTTAAAATGTTGGAAGTTATCATGTGGCGACCAATGAAGCCAGTTGCTGAGATCGCTGTTTATTTGATTCCTTCCGGTAAGTAGACGAACGAGATGGAAAAACCTGATCTATGCGCGGCTGAATTCGAACGGAACAGAGACCGGTAAGTCCCAAACGAGTGGATGAGTGGGAAATATTTTAAGGAGACGCTGGGTGAAGGGAATGGTTAGCATGGCAAACAAATAATAATAATAATTTATTCTATGCATCATATTGCTTCTGAATTATAAAATCATTATTCACATCTCCAAGAATTCCGCTGCAACATTCAACCTTACAAAAAGGTCGATTGTTCTCTTTTAGTGAGCCGCGAGGTAATATCTGAGACGAGCACGTTCGAAAGGGGCTCCCGATTTTTTAACCCGGGGAAGATAAGAGTTTGAGGTAACGGACGCAGACTAGAAACGTATGAACCCAAACCTTGTGGGTTACGTAAGTTCATAGCTCTCAAGGAGAAGTGTCTTGATGAATGTACTGAGTATTGATCATTGCTGATGAAAAAGAATGACCAAAGACCTTAAAGGTCGAACAAAAACCAATACAACTGAGAAGTTTTCGAGATCGAGAAATACCAAGGAATAAACTTGATCACACTTTCAAGAAACTGTGAATTTGCTGCAAGAGTGAATTTTTAGCTCACCTCAATTGTGTTTATTCATTTTTGACCTAGAACACATACCGCTTAACGTGGCTCTGAAATTGCAGAGAACATTCTGGAATTAAAATCTTAGATCACGGCATTTTAGGACATTTTACAACTATAGTTATATCATCGTTTTTATGGTAATATTGAAATGATAGGTGATTAGTACTTCGAAGAATAATCAGTGTCAAAAAGGCTTTCCGGACAACCAAATGGAGTACCACATGGACATATGTTGATGAAAAATGAACCGACAAACTTCATCTGCCCTGATGAAATTTCAAAGGGGATCGCCAGTTGCTTAAAATTCGCAGAGCTGTGTGAACAAATTGCCATAGCTAAGCGATGAAAAAACTACTATGCATTAAATATGAAATTTCCCCATGCTGCGAAACTGTACACATCAGGCAACTGAATTGGGCATTCTGGCTTACATTTCCAGGCACCTATGTTACATTTATTGTAGCTACAAAGACAGTCATGTTTATTGTTGTAATTGTTCCCGGAGGAATTTTCAACCGACCTGGTTCATTATTCTTTTTTCGTTTAGTCACCAACTTTCAAAAGCCGTCTCTAACTAAATACCACTTTAATTCTTCCCATTTACTCATCACTGCTACAGATATCGACCTCTGGAGAGACCCTAATTTATCACAGTGAACACAATCCGGTTACAGTGGTCCGTGACAATAAAAATACCGATGGCAAACACATCGTACATTTGAATAATACTACCGGTAAACCCCGTAAACTCACAACACTCATCTTTTCAAATGATTGATGTCATCGCTGTGCTAATTTATACTACTTTTTCTGTTTCTTCTCACTCCTTTAAACCAACAACGAATGTCGATCGTTATCAAACGAATAAGTCACAATTCTGAAAACCAATGTATTGCTTACTTTCAGTATCCAGCTATTGAACTTAAGCATATAATGTTGATTAAAAGAACGCTTTGTATTATGCGCATTCATTCATCCTTTTGCCAGCCGAACACTACAATTCCGTAAAACCAGGACAGATTATTAACTTCTTTCCCAACCCCGTCCGAATCAGTCTTGCCTTTCCGTTTTTTCATTATTTCCTAGCCAACATTAGGCTACTACTAATGTTTTCAGTAGGCTAAATGGGAAATAGACCCCCTTCGGCAACACAGGCGCAGTGCGTTGCATCGGGCAGTTGTGCTTTTCCCAGCATCAAGCTTAAATTTCCGCGATAAATTGTTTCACGTTCCGCGGTTCATGACCGATCCAAGTAAAAAGTTCTATTCGGGGAACTACCAGATCCGAGTAACTTATTTTACGTGAAAATACCTGCAGGTAATTGCAATAATCGTTGTTGCTACTCAACATCCTCGAATGGTGCGTAAATGCAGGGAACTAACTAAGTAGGCTATATCTTACCACAGAGCATACCTAACATTGTTGAAGACACATGGAGAGACCTTTGGAACCAGCCGTACCTGCAAAGATGTAAGTTTAAAAGCCTAATTCGCTTGTTAATGTTCAACATTGCTACAGACAATTAAGGGATGTAGTGAAACGGTAGATGTGATGTTGAATTATAGCCTGGATGCCATCGAACAAGACAGCTTTTCGCTCCTATCACACAGCACCTGAATTGATTACGGACTACTTCAAATTCCGCCAACCAATCAAGTCGCACGGTTTCTCGTTTTATGAGATGGGACAAATGATTGACAGCATCTGTATCACCGACTTGGTATGACTTTTCAGTCCGGCAAATTGAAGTAGTAGAATTTTCTCGTCCATTACGCGTAAGAGCCGCTTCCGTGTAGTAGAAAAAACCAAACATTTTCCTTCACATTGTACTCAAAAATTTTTAAGTTACAGACTGAAGAAGAAATGAAAAATAGAAATAAACATCAGCGGATTATTTTAGTAGTAGAGAATAACTTGCATATACAAAACTGTCTATTACGACTGTCCAAAACCGATATGAGCCAGAGGGAGGTACTTCTTCTGACAACGGCGATACAGTGATAGTTACCAACAATAAAAACATGAAGTCTAGTCCAAAAATTATTGGAACGATTGATCGGGATTGTGCCAAAGTTCGTACTTCCGCGAAAAAGAGAGGTCTACATACCCCAGGTCGAATTCGGTTAACGGGGACAAAGATGGGTGGATGAAACCTCAGACCATGGGACGAAGGTAGCAAACCATGATCCAAATTATAGATTGAAAAAGCATAAAGGACAAATTGTTTATATTTCAGCACATTTTCTGCACATCAACATGGCACGAATTATTCTAATCAGGCATGCCCGTCCTGGCCCTTCAGGCAAAATTCGGGTCAATCAACGCCATATATTATGTTGGCCTACGTGTTTATTTCAATTCAACTTAGACTATGAACGCGTGAGGGGATGTTGCTCTTGCTTTGAACATACGAAGGCCAAATCGGGGTACTTCTTTGGCCGCTAGTGGTCTCACGATGATAGACCGTGTCCTTAAACATAAGCAGATGCAGTCCAATCACGCCAAATAGTGAGCGCGTTTCCACAGCACAACCAGAATGAGACTGAGCAATCCCCTTAGCTATCAACCACCACCTGATATCAAGACATAAGTGGACCGCATGACTGCAAGGAGTCGGATTGAATAGTGCGCTCCCTTAGCAATAAACAGGAGTTCCCCGACTTCTACAATGAGGTAACTTAAAACACGCTAGGTTGAAAGCCAGCAACCAGGCGGTACCTCAGAATACCATCGAATTATATGCAGTCAGATAGAAGTCGATATGTAATCATTAATTCAATAAGCTCTAATGATTTACCTTAGTAAATATAGATTATTGGATTTCCAATGTGAGTGCTCTCGTTGGAGGTGGTAATTACTGACTAGCAATAGATATGACTGGAGGTTAGAGTTTCGAGCTGGAAATGAATAGCGGTTCCGGAATAGCTAAATGGCGATTAGTTTTGGGTTTTGCGATAGTGGACACAAACCGGTTGTACTTTAAACAGAACTTTTATTTTCGAACCCAATCAGAGTAAGTAGTCATGAGCATGGTCTTCCAGGTATAACGGCTGCAGAGATGATGAAGCCACCACAATTCGAAGGGTGTGAAATCGTTACATATGATTATTCCCGGTAAAAAGAGGTTCATTTTTTAAAGTATTGTTAGTCTTATTGTCACTGATTAACCAGATGTTTGGTTCGGGCTTTTCCCTCCTCGAATGGCTTGTTGTCAGGCATTTACAGCAAATCGCAAGACCACTGTTCTCCCTGGGTAATTAACAATACAAAGAGGCCGGAGATCACTGCACAAATGCATTTTTTTGTTTTTCTGCCTGTTTTCTACCCTTGCCGAGATCAATGAACTCGTGTCACTCGTTCCGAAGTATACTATACAGCTAGTGGGAGGCCTAGTTTCGGATCTCGGGGCTTCAGTTACTGTGCTGATCGAATTATATTCCACAAACTGTGTGCTCTACTCTGAAACTTGCTCTGTCTAATCGCTCGTCAGCCATTGAGAATATCGTCTGGGAGTCTTTATCTGTATATTATCACCCGACGTCAATTTTTGACGTCGTGTGTTCTTCATCACCTGTGTGTTACTCGATGTCTAGCGCTGGCACCCCGTGTCTTGTGTCTTCGTAGTTGTACCAATCCGATAACATAACAGTTACGCCCAATGATAATATTTCGATCAGAAGAAACAAAAAGCTCATGGAATAAAACAGACCAACTATAGCCTCTCCTTACTATAGCTGCAAAGAAAAAAGTAAAAAACTTGGGTCTCGCAGCGTCTGCATAATCTGCCGGTTAATATTACTTCAAGAATGGTTGGGTTTTTTCTGCACTTCTGTTCTTACTTCCATTTCATCCAAATTCTGAATGAACTGTCTCGGTAAGGTTGGCATTTTCGCATGGTTAAATCTTCCAGAAGAAGCGAACCAATGATTTCACAATTTCCTTTTTATTCTGAACAACATTTAGTTGACTCCGTCAGGAGTCATCAGTTGTTCAACAACCAGTTGCTAATTGAGAAATCACTGACGTGAAATAAATGTTTTGCGACGGAACGGGATGCTGAATACGGTATGATGATATGGAACGGTGATTTTAAAACTTCCCGGACTATAGTAACAGGACAAACGAATTGAACCAATAAGCGATCTATTCATTATTTGAATCGTACGCAATTGATAACATATTTAGTTTTACCTATTCGTGACAGATTTTGGATTGGGACTAAACGGCTACCTCCGTAAGATCATGATCACCAAATTTTAGTGTGATTCTCCCAGACTCGATGACTATTAGAAAAGTGCCATAACCTGCTAAAGTTCTAGCTGTCTCCTCGAATGGTAAATTGTCTACTACAATTTAGCCTACTTTTGCTCTTTAAAGCTAATAATGATCTCCGAGACCAGTGACCCAACTGATTCCCGATCAAAACTCATTCAGTATCCGGTGCACAAACATGAACACTGTCGACTTCCTAATTTCCCTTTGGCTTTTAGGACAAACTAGGCAACAGACTGAACTCGGCCTTATTCTTGTAACTGTACCATTTAAGAGGATGTGAGCGGTAAGACATCGCAGCATTTACCGCAGCTCTATCCGACTCATAAAAAACATTGAAAGCTACGCGTAAAAATGCAGGATAACAGGACTCCTTCAGCTAACAGGAACAAATAACTGACCTGCAGGATCGTTCCAGGTTATTTTGAAAATAAACCATGCATTTGTACCAAACCGCTTCTCATTTAGACTCACCTAACAAAAGGTTATTTCCTTTCACTTTCTTCCGATTGGCTTCTGCGGGTAGATGAGCTGCCATCATTGATGCCTCGAGTCGAACTTACCCATAAGCGTTGTTAGTTACAAAATGAGGACGTGAAGATCAAATTCGCCCTACATAAACCGGCACTATAGACGGATAAGAGCAAAGAGAGCGCAGGCAGAATGAGTGTTCCGCGATCACCAACTGAGTGGTCGATCAATCAAAACTGGTGGCAACCAGGGAGAAAACGAGCATTCTGATAGCTAAATAAAATTTTGAAATCAGTTATTCACGTTTCAGCCAGAAGAAAAAGGACAAACATGCATCATCCACTTGTAGTCAACGCACGCGTATTCATGTCTATTAAGAAACAATAGTTCCTTATTCATATTCGATTCTAAGCGTCCCAAGAACAATGCCAAACTGATCCTCTGATCAGTTGCTCAATGAATCCAAAGCTCTGTGCTAGGGAATGTACACTAGCTCAATGTACACGGCCTAAATTCACCGCCGCTGCCCTTCGGCGAAGCCCGTATGCACTAAAAATGGGAGGGAAATCCAGGAATTTTCTGATAATCAAAACCTACACGTGCTGGATTGCGATCCGCTAAGGAAGAGAAACATAACGACAACAAGAAGTCTGAGTATGAGCAAAACAATTAAGGAACCAAATGCATGATTTTCGCTGCCCTCTGCTTGAGGAACTTTCCAAGTGACAGATGGTTCACTAAGAAGCCGTCAGGAAATTTTCAGAAAGCATTTAATCTGATTGACAAGTGATTTCCGGTGCACCATCAGCCTTCCAGGGGTAAATAAAAACCATGTGATCGCTGTACAGTTATTTCATCTTTGCTCGAAGTCAATTCAAAAACGCCAGTGACTGCGGTATCTAAACAACTCACCTTGTTTCCAACTATTAAGAGAACATCGGAACCCAAACCCCGAAATCTAAAATAAGCTACTCGGACCAGTCCAGAAGTTGCAATTTCTATAACTTTTCGCCATGTCGTGTGCTGATCGCCATGACCCATCTCCTAACCACCGCCTGAATCGCAAAACGGCGTACACAGAGATTCCACCCGTAGCGATGAGCAAAATATACCCAAGCCACTTCAGCCTTTTCTAACTTAGTGCATTTTCTGACGATAGTATAACCTCTGCGACCAACTATCCGACACAAAAATTACGAGCTTATAAATCTCGCGCTTTTTAAAGAAACTCTGATTATGTGGCAAAATTCAGGGTTTCAGAGAACAATATATCATAGGAATTAAACAGATCTGTCAAATCCTGCGCTCAAAGAAAATAGCAATTTAATAAATTATCACAAATCCGCACTCTCAAGAAACAGCAGTCTGTGAATTGCTTCCATTTTATCTCGAAATAGACTTGTTAAATGACCGTGATGATCGGTTCTTAAAAGGCTGCACCTGGTTGGTCAAGGCGAATCACAACAGCGACTGACAAAATCGCCTGTTGGTTGCCACTCAAGGCCAGGGGAGAATCGGTTTTCTCACTGGAAAGTTAGTATTTTCTCTGCTATGGATTCTGAGAAAAAATCTGATAAGTGGATGTCGAAAATTTTGTAGATGGTTACCGAATTCAAAGCAATGCAAAACCCTGTGGCGAACCACCTACGTATTTCCCGTAAAACAACACAAAATGTGCAACTGCGATTTGCAGACGTAACGTTTGAAAATGGAGCATAGATGCAACGACATAAATATTCCCACCTTTACATAGTGTTTGAGCGCGAACAAAAGACACGAAGAAATTGCCATGGTGAAGAATATTTGCAAAAGGCCTGTGAGCTTTACTGCCACATTATGGGAGCAAGACTTCAAAACTTTGAATGGTTGATCCGTAATGACCTGGAGATGACCAAGTCTGACTATCCAATACGTTTTATCAAAAAGTTTGAACAAATTAATAAATCACTGTAATCTGGCGTTAGGAAGTTTGTTTGCGGTTCTATGCCACAGGGTTACGAGTGTTGTTTGTCCACATGCTAAAATGTCAATTGGGTTCCGCCAATTGAAATCCGACTGTTCTGCTTGCCGATTCTTGAATTCCTAGCTACCCTATACCATACTGGTGTCCATAGCGCTTTAGGTTTGGCATACAGCGACCAAAACTTTTTCTCGATAAAATCACCATTTATGTAGAAACATTGAAATCATTTGCTTGTTGTCCTTCCCTTCGGTTTGCACGCGAGAACAATTACCATGTACCGTGCGAGTGCTTAAGGTATGACTACTGAAAGGAATGACGTGGACTTATTACCTCGTGAGGAATATAAAAACTCATCGAGGAATAATCATAGCACATTATGATATGTTGCTCAGAAATTCGGTTGAAACACGGTCACGATTTGTCAGAATTCGTGCTACATATAGTACAGTGGAGTTCCTATAAATATTGATTCTAGAGGGTATGGGAAGAAAAGCGGATCGCGTAGAAACATGGGAACGGCACTTTGAAAGATCATTGTGCAAAGAATGCGTGGGATCAGAAAGAGTTTATTGAGCAAACTTCTCACATGCTGATAAGTGCTGATCTCGAAGATTTAGGGACACACGACTAAGAACTGATAGACCCAGCGAATTTTCAAATCATTTTAAAGTAAACCTGGAAATATAACAGGATAACAGTAAAGAAGGATTGGAAAAACCCATTGGTATACAAATCGGGAGATGGCGCTTTGTTTCACTTCGCAGTGTTGAAGCTTCGTGATTTTAAATGACAACCGTCGGAAATTCTTTACACTCGTGTGCACGGGATTCGGTATGTAAAATAATAAGACAGCCATGCCAATAAAGGCCTGGGTTAACCAAGTGTTTCCAGTTAGTAAAGTATAAGAGACCATAGGACTGAGTTAGATGCCGATGAATAGTCTAGAAAGATGCAACGCACAGATTACATCGATGCGTTTAAGAACTTACAAATGTGGTGAGTGAGGGGGGCGACAGCGTCCAAAGTGGACCCGTTAGATTTATAGACAAACTGAAAAGAATCGACAGGAGGATTAATAGAAGAACGCAGGCGTTTAAGCATAGCACGCCTCGTCACTTTAAGACCAGAAGACTTAAGGCGATGGGGCGAAAACGTTTTGCTAAAGCAGTATAACTGCTAGATTTCAAGATGGGAATAATAGTGACAGGTCTCCTACAGTCAGGAATAGAAGACGAGATTAATGATGAGTTAACCAGAGAGGTAAGTGCATCCGTCAGAGCCACAGCACCATGCTTTGAAAGAAGTGAATGCAGAAGTTTTCGCACGTTCATTTTTCTTTCCATACAGCAATCGAATGCCTTGCCATAGGAATCGATTATTGTTGCCACTCAAGAGTTGACTGTTGGATGTAGTGTCGATGCTTTCGATTTCAGTTTTTATCAGGTTGGAAATTTACCGCACGCCTGAGATAGTACGATATTTGTAGAAGCGCTCCTTGCATCTTCATAGAGATTTCAGTATCTGTGTGGAGACACGGCCATTTGAGACAAATAGTTTTTCCAAAGGAGAGTAGATATGAAAGATTGCGTTGGCTGTCTCTGTGAAAAGTTTGACATTGTCAATGAACAGGGTTTCAAAAGAGAATTAGGTAAATGCGATTGAACGAGATTCCTGAAGAAGAATAGGATTGTTGGGTGAAAAGTTACGGAGGCGAAGTTGGACTTGATTTGTTTGCCTGAAGGAATGGAAATCTGACCTAGATTATTCCTTGGGCCTTAACAGCAGACAGTGATCACTACTTGATATGGGAGCACGCAGTTTCAGGGAAAATAAATCAGGGTGGTTCTTAATAACTCTATCTAAAATGGAACCGCCTATGGTGGGAGAAACGTAGAGGTTAGCCAAATCAAGCACAGTCAGTGGTAGGGTAGATGCATGTTTGCAGTGACCTACGATAACATGCAGATCGTCCTCAAGAAGAGGAACAATAAATACTGAAAAAGAGTCGAAGAAGGATGCGATATTTTGTTGCGAGCTAAAAGGAATGATATGTAGGTCCGTTATGATTGTACTGGTATAGCGAATAAACCTAGGATGACATTGTTTCACGAGACAGTCAACTCCGTTCAGCGAGTACATATAAACAACTTCGGGATTGCCACACCGGAAGGAGTTTATGTATGTTACCACACCGCCTGCAGTCTTCTTGTCCGAAACTCTGTCTGAAGCTGTCTATCGACAGGGTGAATCAGCCATATCCGGGTTCGGCCAAGATTTTTGTATGCAGGTGATACAACTGTGAGCATGGATCGGTGGCTGAAGTGTGAAGGACAGATCCGACGTTTTCGTGAACAGCTGGAATGGCTGGAAGGGTGCAATTAAGAGCTGCCTGTCAGCCAGCACTAGTACCTCCTTTAGATCGATGGGAAGAATGTAGCGGAACACGGATTTGTTCCTCCGCCACAAAGTTGAACATCCACGGTTGCTCACAAGGACCGTTTCCACAAGTGTTTGTTTTGCTTTACCTTCTCTCAGAGGAACCCCTGCGACCGAGGAGACTTCACTGACTCCGGCACGACAACCGTCCTTCCCAAGGTCGCCATCATGCACGCACCAGTAGACGGAAATAACCCAAGGTCAAACAGGCATCTTCAACCCCCTCTGGAGAATATTCTGGACGATTGTGAGAACCGTAAATGTGGGTCGCGGTCAGATCCACGGTTTAGGCTGGCGCACATCGAGCGGGCAGCTCGGCTGCAGCGGCGTGCGGGCGCAGCTAAGCCGGGGGGTCACACCTCCCGTGTTCACCTCCTAATGGTGCTTTTCAGGTTGGATGTTCGGCACACATTGGCAAGCGATGACAAGACCACGAGACATGCGCCAGTTTCCGGCTTGTCCCGTATGGTCCCATTCGAAGACCTTCTCCGATGGTTCTTCTGCAGCCGCACAGGGAATTGTTCTTCCGAATCGCTTGTTCGACCGAACGTTGACCTCCCAACACGATCGTCACTTGTAAGTTGCTCACGCAATTCCCGCTCCCACGCTACTGTCAAAACATACACAACCTGGTGCCGCTTTCGACTGTCTTTTCCTTGTTCCGGTCAAGTGTCAGAGTTGCCAGTATTGCAATCGTACAGAGCCGAGTAAGAGTGACCCAAAAGGGGTCACAACAGTTAAGGGTAAGCAAACGGAATAGGCAATCCGCGTTAAGACAGTCCGGTTTTACAAGATCGCCGAGGAGCAGCAATGCGAGATCCGAGACCCCGTCTAGCTATCATGCGGTGTTTGAACAAACATAAATCCGAGCGTTTGTAGTGACGAAAGAAGCGATGAATCGAAACAAAAATCTGAGTATGAAAAAGGATCATATAGATTTGTAGAGTAGGTCAAATATATCCGAGAACGGGAACTTCGGAGTGCGAGATCGGCTTTGCGATGCAGATCGCTGATGTTGACAAGATTAATGAATTCAGGGTAGCTCCGAGAGCCCCTAGAAGGGAATTATGGGCGACTGAGTAATTCAATGCTTGGTAAGTTTCTTACTGCACAACTAAGTATATACACTGTGCATATTCAACACGAATCTGTCGCAAACGTCATGCCTAAGCGACCATGGCATAGTAATAATAGCAACTATAAAAGCGAGGGATGGAAAATCTACACTTTTTCTTGTTTGCAGTCTTTATCACACGGTGTTTTGTTCGCATTTCGTTTATTTGCTTCTTGTTTTCCGTACACGGAAAAGGGAAGATGTGGAGCTACCACGGGACTCCAAATAGTATTAACGCCGTTAACTCCGGTTTCAGGACATATCCGTCGTTGTCTCTAATCAGCAGTCTTCGAGGTCATTCTTGCTCTAACCTGGTAAACGACAGGGCCCCCAATGCGGCTAAACTGGAAATCAACTTTTTAAACCCCTTTCCCAAGCGGTTCGTCATCAAATGCTACATCCTGATTCCAGCGACGCGATTTGCTCAGTCGTGGAGATGCGTCGTAATTTGAGGAGGCGCACAACAACCACAAATACCCTCCGTCCTTATTGGCTGACTGTTGGCCGCCGGTGTGCTAAGTGGTCTTGGGCTTATGGCTCGGTGGTACCTTTGAATAGCACGACTTACCCGCTGTGCATGTGGTACTTTCGATTATATGGTCGTATTTGCGTCATTCTGTGATACATTCTGCGAACGTAACAGTGGCTTGTTGTATCTTTCTCTAATTTTTTCAAGGGAGCTGGAATGGTTGGTAGGTGACGGCCCTTTTGCTACTTTTGAGGTTGTAAATTAGTCTGTAAGTATTACATTGAATATTGTTCGTAAACGATCTCTTCTGTCCCGTACTCCCGCGAGCGTTTATTGAATATTCCAATAGTTCCCAAGTAGGACCAGAGTCTTGTTGATTTCAAGAGGCTTCGCCGATCATGTACGAGGGAGTATTGCAATTTTTTTGGGTATAGCACTTTGCATTGCGGTGCGCGTTACAGTAATGTGTCAGACATGTGGATGCACTTTCGACTTGTCTATTTACCACCGCATTTTGGCCAAACTGCGACGTAGTTCAGCGATTCTCCTGCACAGCCTATCTGATGTCCACTGACCAGTCCCTCGCGATGGGTGTTTTCCATGCTTTTTTACAAGGTGATGAGTGCAAATTTTTCTCAATTTATTTTGCCCCACGTTTTTTGACTGTGTTATAGCTAGATATTCGACGTGCGGTGTCTAAGTGTCTCTCCATCACACACTTGATAGCATGTGTGATTTCTCTATTACCTCGCTTATCTCACCACTTATCATTACTATTCGGAGCCATTATGTGTCTTAGTGCACAACTTCTTATCGTCCTCATCTCTCTTT
>LUCM01009278.1:0-99500 GCA_008360955.1 Fasciolopsis buskii
TCTTTGAAATGGACTGCCGTCGCGTCGCCGTTTTACAATCGCAGATTAGTCGGCTTAAAGAAAATTGTGGAGAGAAGCTCACCGCCTGAATAAGCAGTTTTCACTGATTGAAAGGTTTAAGAAGCAGAACGGCGAGCATATTCTGTTTTGTGCCATCTCGTGGACATTTTCTTCTAGTAGCTGGGTCTAGAAAATTTCTGAATATGGCTTAGGTCGACAGTCGAAAGGAACTTACCCCAATTGTGGATATAAATCAAAAGTGAGCAATGTGTTTTGATTAATTTAGGTTAAAGCCTATCAGAAGGTACCTGCCTTCTAGGGTTTAGCGCAATCAAAACTGACAGTGAATAAACGGGCAGGTGATCACTTCCAGGGCAGTTATTCTGGACTACATTTGTAAACTGGGTCAGACTTAATGAAAAAGTCAAATCAGGGCTATTGTTGCCTCTGGTTTGGGACGCGACATGCCGAGTTCAACCTCCGAGATCAGCAGCATTCGGGAAAGGCAAAAGACGGCGTGGTGCAAAATAAGAGGGTCAACACAATTTGGTGCATCTGAAGCGTTGACGATTGACTTTAATTTTCACTAAACCACTTTGGAGACACCCTACTGGAAAGTGGCTTCCGGACTTCGAACTAGGTGAACAGTGAATATACTCCAGTTGCTTACCCTGGTGTTCCAATTCAACGCTAACCTGCACGAAATTTTTCATACCACCAGCAGTAGGATGCCAGGTATGCAGTACCGAACCTGTACTTGAGGCGAAAATGGCCTTAGCCTCCTAGACAGCGAACTCTGTCCTCGAGAAAACAACAGTAACCGACTTTGGTAGTTGTATCTGTGTGATAGAAGTTGGTTAAGTATTTTTCGGTTACTAGCATAAAGTTGCTGCTACCTATTAGCGCTGTTGATGGCATTTACCACATTTTATTTATATTATGACAGGCCTTCATCGGCGAAAACCTTGAGAGCTGATTGATCCCTGTTTTGTTTACCCACTTTGGGGAAAGGTTTTAAGTCCTTCGACTGCAATTGTTGAGGTTACCGATGCGTTTACTTAAGGGGTGCAGGGAAACTGGGTGTTGCTTAACCGTATATTATTAGATGATCTGAGTTAGTGCGTTCGCGTTAATGTGGAATTTAACAAGTTACTATTAACCGCGCAAGTGATTTCAATGGACAACGTTAGATTTGGAGGCCCTGTTTTATTAGTGGTCTGTTAGGTAATCATGAGATTTTCGATCGAAAATAGGATTTTCAACGAGATACCGGGAATTCAGACGATGGTTTAGGGCAATAATCCCCCGAAGGTAGCTTCCGTCAAAACTTAGCTGGCGCTTGGCATCGAAATTCTTTGCTATCACAATCAGCGAATGCTTCTGTCCAGTTTGTGCAATTAAACATGCTGTAACTGTTTAACTTGGATATTCGGATTGGTTGTTGTGAATTTCATCTGGCTGCCTGTACTTAACGTTATGTCCACATTGGCCAATGTACTTTCAGTAAGCAACGCATGAGCACAGAGCAGCTGTCATTCGATTTCTCCTGCCTGTATTGACTCGTGCACATCGTGGGTGCTGAAATACCGAGTGAAACTTGATGAGAAATGTCGGTTCTCACTGTAAGGGGACCATGACAATCATGCGTAGTTGACGGATAACAGATGAAGGGGTATCTTCAAGTAGGCACCGAAATTTCGGTCCCTTAAGGGACTATAAATGGCAATAGTACATCTATGACTAGTAGAAGCAAAAATGAGATAGTTTTACTTGAACCAAGATAGACGAAGCCCCCACCATCACCGTTGATGATACTGTCCATCATTGAATATGCATTCTTTCAAAGTCTGTTAATGACCTGCTGAAATCATACCTCTTAAGTGGAAAAGCGTTATGAAAATTGTCAGAACTTTAGTTCACCGTAGTGAAATTAATAAGAAACGCATCTGTAATAAGCATACAAAACTCCACTAGATATGGCAATTTGAAGCATTGGTCCGGCACACGAAGTCGTACTGCATTCCTTTTAGTAAAATATTAAGGAAAACAATTGGGTATGACTTCCGACTTATGCGAATATGCCCGTTTTCAGTGATTCGTACCCAAGGCGTTCCATCACAATATATTGGTAAGAAGTTTAGAAGGGATTGGATTAGTCAGATGAAAATATAGGTGAGGAAGGGTTTTGTGGCGCTACACGCATAATGCGAACACAGATGAAGAATATTCCACGGAGCATGTAGAGGTGCACTGCTGTACTTGACTGGTAACTATGAAAACAACAAACATGCACGTTCTGTGTGATATGACTACAACGAAAAACGATGCCCTTTTCTCTGTTTCAGGAATGAACTGCACACGAAGGAACTGACAAATGACAGCGAAGAGAAAGTTCCCAGCAAAGTGGAGAATTACTGGACGGATGATGATACCAGTACATCTTAAGTGAACCTTACTGTTCTCGTCATGCACTCGTTTCGTGTCTCCTGCGGTCTTGAGAGCCATTATTTAACCACTGATGTTATGTTTGTTTCAATTTAGCGTTAGTAATTCCAGCGTCCATGTCAGCATAGGTGCACATTTCATGTAATCTGCACCTCATTTCCGCCTGACAATTAATTACCATTGTTGATAAGCGAAACATGTACCTAGGTAAAAATGCAAGTTCCCAGTTTAGGCTTATTGTTTTACTCCTGTTTTAAGGTGTGTTTTGTCGAAAGGACAGTCGAAATATTGGTTTAGGCGTGGTCGTACGTCACCGATATATCTGTATCAATTGATCCGCGAATGTATTGGTTTTTCAGTTCACTCATTCACGTGTTAATGGACCTCCTCTAACGGTACAACGCAGACGATCGTTTGTAGGGCCGTCACTAAATTAGGCAACGTGTTCTTTTGCTCGACAATGAATGATTGGTTTTGTGCCCGCGGTTGCTGTGATTCCCTTTGCCTGGGCGCAGTGTGCGCTGTAAAAAGGCGCTACCCAGCAAACGATACGTCTTTCACTGCTCTGTTACCTCATTCGCATCCGTAAATTCAACTTGCCGTCGATTTTTACAGGGAAGTGCAGCAAGCATTTCCTGGTATAATCGTATGACGCATAGGTTTATCCTGAAAGGCTCAACTAAGGAGACTTAGGTTATCGTTAACAGCAAATTTTCTATTCCATGCTTCTGACAAAAGTACAAGAACAAGCCGCATTCATATGACATTACTTTTGCATTAAATTGGAAGTCGTCACCAAGTGATTCTCGAGAATAAATGTTTTACAGCACTAGGATACGTATCCTGCTGACATTTTTTAAAAACACGATGTGTATACCACTTGTGTATTGCATAAGACGCCCATGTATTACGTCATTGACGTTGCCACAAGACCAGCGAGATATATCATTAAATTACAATTTCCGGCACGTGTTCCAACAATTGTGTACTAATGAACTATTAATAATTCATTTTTGGTTCAGTGTAATTCATCCGAGCTGTTGTGTTGGCATCACATTCTACGTGAGTAGTCTGTAAAGATAGTGCTGTGTGCTTTTTCAAAGAATTTTTCCGACCTCTGTGGTAAAACGAACAGGGAAAGTTTATAATTTTAGAATTGGACAAGTTTAAGCGTGATGCAGACGGCAAAATAGTTTGGTTGTCAACCGTGAACATGAGAAATAACCAGGCATCAACGACGAGCACATACTGAGGTTATCTAACACGGAGCAGATTACCAGCCTTTACAGACTACTGCACATCTAGCAGAGTGGATTGTTTACTACGACGCCGGCGGTGGCCAAAAGGATAAGGTGGTGGCGTTTGGACATGAAGGTCGCGGGTTCGGATCCTCCCACCGCCGATCAACTTCCCCACTTGGCAGCCTTCTGCTGGCCGCGGCCCCATTTCTGAATACTGTTCTAGATTATCGTTTCATTAACAAAGGAAGTAAAAGATAAAAGATAAAAAGGCTTTCGGGCGGAAAAACAAAGCTGCTGTGAAGCGTATTGGGCATGTTCCAGTATGATGGAACAAGTAGTGCATGTACCGGTTTTATTCGAGTGAAGGATTTTAAACTGCAGTGCTATGATATCTCGTTGTTTCTTTGGTGACTCTTGTTTTCCCAAAGCTCCCAGCAAAAACAACCGGATCATCAGGAACGGGAATGTCTTCAAAATCAAATAATCTAGTGGCATATATCTTGAGGTGTTTGATAAACTGCTGAAAGAGGATCACGTGGTAGTCCAGTAAAGGTTAACTTCTCAAGACGGCTGTTTTACCTAAATGGAAAGCCTGAAAGGAGGTTTACCGAAAAGGAACTTCACGGCATTGACAGCCTGACTACACGGTTGAACTTTTCGTATTATTATCGCCGACAGTTGTACTATTACACGTGGTGCTACGAGTAAATGAATGTGTACGTACATGCATATATATGTAATATGCATGTAAGCATGTATTTTTTAATGATAGTGGTAACGTATTTTATGTATCGGCTTTCAGGATTCCCTTTTAGTAATGGAAATAATTTAAATTAATTTGCTCCGTATGTTTGGTCTACCCACGTTTTCCACCTCATCGAACACAATTGGAGCATGAATAAGTTTGGAAATTCCCAGCCCAGGTTAGACTTCTGCCAGGCAAGGTTCTGGCAGCGAGGTGCAGTGGTAGCAGTTATTTATTGCGAAACATTTTCCCCCTTGATGTTCTTAGAAATATCCTTATCGACCATCATTAATAGCTCACAGATAGTGCTGTCTCCAAGCCAGCCAGAAAGGGTTTTTTTGTGAGTGGCTTATCGGTATCCAGCTAGGAATCCCATGCAGAATTCGGGTTTTAATTATTGCTATCCTCCCTGAGAAAGGGACCTACGTATATATTTCCTGACTATTGAAGACTTCAGCTCACCAAACGCTGACTAATCATAAACCGAAAGTAGAGAACCTGCATTTGGAAAACTACCTCCGGACTTTGCCTCTAGAAACCTTGGGCGCTACTTGTGAAGGGCTTGATTAGGGATATATTAGAACAAACTCCGTCCCTCTTTGATTTTACTGTTTTTAAAGTGCTTGAAATTTCATGTGATTAAGAAAATACCTCTAGCTAACAAGAAGGACAACCATCTTCTAGCTTTTGAAGTCAGCTTCAAATGGCCATGGCTACATAAAAGACAAGAATATCCAGATCCTCATTAAGAAATAGTAACGTCTCTGTGAACGAAATCCTCTACTCCCAGACGGGATGCGTGAATCAGGGGCTTTCTGCTGGTTTGGCGATGACGAAGCATGGGGAACTTACCTCACTTACAGATGGCCAATTAGGCCCCAGAATCACAGTTCAACACAATACTAGGCAGCACGTCCCTGGACCATTTGGACTCCTCTCGAAAAGAACATGACACCCTTTCGTCAAATACCAGTTTACAGGCTGCACATAATATGCAAACAATTTTCAATCCACCTGAAACTCGCGCAAAACATAACGAAGCCTTATAGAGTGAATAAGAAGCAGGCTGAGCCTGGAAAAGCTGGGTGAAACAAGGTATGTTACTTCCATTAGATGAAAAGCCTTAATAGTACAATACCCGTATCACTGGCTCCGTGGTCCCCAGTCAGTGTCACCCGCCGCAATAGCAGTCACTCTTAAGATGCCCTCAACTTCTCCGGTACAACTATAAATGTGTAAGACTGATTGTCTTACTGCTGATCTTGTATTCCGTTTGCTTGCCCTTAACCTTTGTGATCACTTTTGCGTTACTCTTACTCGGCTACGTACGACTGCAATACTGACAACCATGACACTTGACAGGTACAAGGAAAAAACATCAAGTTGAGTAAATTTTGACATGAGCGTGCTGGCGAAGCGTGCGTGAGTAAAGCACAAATGGCGACCGCGCTTGGCGGTCAACGTTCGGTTAAACACCTAATCCGGAGGAACAAATCCATGTTCCGCTACACTCTCTCCTCAGTGCGATTTCCTCGTTTATGGAGGATTAATGGAAACCGGCGCAGGGAGCCAGGCCCGACCCACCTCCAAATCCCTAAATCAACTACGGATAAAACAGCGGTTTCTTATACTACCTTTATCCAGAAATGTGTTCATAGCGTGACTTTGTCAGATGTTAAAAGGAAATATTCGTCTTAACCGTTTTGAAGATAGATGGTCGATTATTACACCTGGGCTATGGGCCTGGAAGCTCAAATAAAATTCCAACTTAGGTGGTCAAATGCATTTACTTCATTGTATGTATTTAGCTAGCGGAAAGCCCTTTTTGAATAAGGTTTTTACCTGACACGTCATGCACCCCCGACATGCTAACCGGTGCAGACAACCCAATGGAAACCTGCAATAGCGGCCAGATTTCTGTTACCAAATTTAGCGGCTTCTACAAGGCGTCTGATAGAAGCTGTCGTTCGCACGTTTATAAGCTACGGTGTCGCCGGCAATAAACCGCAACTATTAGGGCATCCATCTGTCGGCCAAGTTTTCTTCTACCCTCACTGTCAACCTTCCAGGAAGGCACCGTTCCGCAATCTAAACACGATAAACAAGCCTTGCGAAACGTAACTTAAATGAGAGTTCTGCGAGAACATGCGGCAAACCCATTTGCCCCTTCTGGAATATAGGGGTCAGCGGGTGCAGATCAGACACGTCCCGGAACGTCGATCACTAAGAAAGGTTCAGAGAGCCTTTAGCAAAGTGGCTTTCAGGTTCAATCCTATCTAATAACCCACCGGCCTGACAGAATGCATTCTCTGTTGGGGTCGCCTCGGATGAGCCGTTGCTTCACATCGGCCAAAGAAGAAGAATAACTGGTCTTTCCTCCGCCCTCACTAAAGATATTCTTCACGACAGTTCATCAACCGGGGCCTCGGACAAACCTGTGAGCCATTCTTTTCATCCTTCTGGAGATGCTGTGGCGGGAAGCACTCCCCGATGAAGTTGTGAAAACAACAGGCAAGTCCGCATTCAAGAAACTACTGCATATCCCTCTTGGGCCCAACATTCCCAACTCACTCCCGAGCTGCGCAAGCATTGAGGAAACTCTGGAAAGTAAAGCGATAATATTTTCCTTCCAGGAAACGCTAAGCAGCTTATCTAATCTGGCACGGTCATTTTCGTGAACTTGTCCAGTGCCATGTTTTGAATGTTCAATCCTGCTACATAATTTCCCGTCACAACTGGCCGCCCTGTCGTTTCAAACCGACAGAAAACTAACAGACGTGGGAAGATAGACTGTTGACTTTAGCCTGATATGAACTTCAAGGCTAGAGGCGTTTGTTAAGTTTGGTAACTCACATGACTGAAGTCGCCGCACTTTGGAATCCGTTTTCCATTTAGTAAGCTGGAGCGGAATTCCTCCAGGGATTCCAATATCTGAATCTCGTGAAAGAAGCGCTACGCCAGGCCAAGCCCTGGTGACAGCTGTTGCTGCTTCAGCGTTTTTACTACACCAGGATCTATCTTTGCCGTCCTTATCAATGAAACGCACTCTTTTGCTTACGGAAACTGGTAATGTTTCGCATTTTCAGTATTTACTAAATGGTTGTTGTGAAGTTCTATAGCATTCCGTCTTCCATGAATTTGTGGACTTATTAAGCATCAGATAACATTTATCTCAGGCTTATCAAACAATTCTCAGTCTATAGATCGAATTCAATGTTTTTGTCAGTGGACCTACCTGGTCCATACACTTTTATCTGCTTGTTGTAGAAGAGTAAGAACACATCTGCATTACCCACTCATATTCCATTGTATTTTCCAATTTCTGAAGCAAGAAGACGTACCTGAGGGTTATACAAATGAATAATTTCGTAAATAAGCGCCATGTAGCCTCAGAAAGAAACATTCCCCACCAACAAAAGCCACAGGTTAAAGAGCACAAAGCCTCTAGAATCAAAGCGTTTCTTGGTGTGACTGACAAAAAGTCACTCGACATGGAGCGAAACATCGGTGTTCTTTACAACAAAATACAGTCACCTGAAATTGTCGCACCACTATCACCTCCTGTGCTGAACATTTAGGAGCTTGCTGAGCACTTGGAGCTCAGGGCTTGGGAGAAACCTGTCTTTTTTGGATTTCGTCGCCATGGAAATTCTCAGCTGAATAATAGCGGGCATAAACAACGCTGTGCTGAATAGTATTAACAGTTTACACGTAGTGGTGGTAAAGACCCGCATTGTAAGTGCTTTTAGCATGGCACATCACTGGTGCGCCCGCCTCAGATTGGGCAAGAAATCTTAGTTTTATGATTGCTCTACTTTTACTTTAGGGATATACCAAAGGTGGAAATTTTTATAAGTAGTTTCCCAACACTCCCGAAAACCTCATCTTCACTAGGACCAAAATACTTCTCAACAAGTCGTCTCTACAAAGGAAAACCGTGCCTAGGTCACGAATAAACACAGAAGCATCCTCATTCCAAAATTCCACAAAATTTCCCGCTTTTGGATTTCACACGAAAGGATTTCGGACGTCGGAGTATGGGCCTGTTGCCTCACATTTATCAGCCGTAGATTTTGGCAGTACAAGCTCACCTTTCTTGCCGCGACGATTGACCGGACGACTCCATCTAGCAGCAATTCCCACTGGTCCTACCATTGTAAATGCCAGTATCCTCCACTCTATGGTCAATCCTATGTTAACCTAAAGGCAATGCAGCCAGTTCATCCAAAACTTTCTTCTGTTTTCTGTCACCTCCCGCTGCCCGAAACCCCAAAAGCAAAACCGTTGACCTTCAGTCCAAAACAAAACCCCATTCGGTCAACTGTTCACCTCTTAAACCCACTACAACAGTTAAATCCGGTTCTAATCGCATCCTAAATACGGACGTACACTTTCCTGCATTTGCTTCAAGCGTCTCTCCATATTCGGCTAAATTCCTGTCTCCTCCTTACTTCCCGCAGAGACTTGCTAAAAAAACCCCAAAACCAGCGTCACCCACATTATACTCGACCTTCAGTCGTGATGTCAGTATCCAAACACCAGAAAAGGTGTTATTGTGGCAAGACCCCAAAGAAGAACACAGCTCATTTCTTTAATTTGCAGTATTCCTATACTAACATTATCCTGGCCTGTAGCTATTTTCTCTGTATTTAAAACCAATTCTCTAACTGAGTTTGACGTTCATCAGCCGAACAACCCACTAGCATTAGTTTGCCCTCCAGCGTTTTCATAGAGGAGAAATTCGGGCGCACATCCAAACCACTGGCATCTTCCGGACACATCTATAATTTTACTGACCACAGGCCTTTTATCGCTGACCGTTATCTTAAAAAGGCCCCTACTGGCCAAAAGGGTACATGAATTTCATTTGTGAAACAACCGATATGCAAATGCGTGTGAATCCTTCTGTTATATCTTGGTATCTCTACATCTCGCTATGACGAAAATTCCGCCGCCTTAACGCACTAGAAACCTTCTTGGGGTTATTAGCCCAAATTCAGTTAAGTTCGTCCGAAATCAACCGTAAAAAACTAAAACAAGGCCGAGTATATGCATATCTCATCAATTATCTGGTTAATCTCTCACCTACAACCGTCCAACAGAACTAATTCCAGTTCATAATCGGGAAGGTTTCAGTTCGCATTCTGCCATTTCAGGGGCGTCAGGATAGAATGCGATCTTGGATAAAACAAACAAATCCACCTGCATATTTCCACATTTTCATCACTCGTTGTTGTCTTTGTTCCTGTCGGTGTACCTCGCCATTTTAGTTGGAAAAATGTTCTGTAATCAAACAGTTGGCATTCCAATTTTGTGTTGCTTCAAGCCAAGTGCTGACCATTACTGTCAACAACAGCTGCTCCCAGACACCCTAAAGGCGACTGCAGTGAAAATTGCTCAACAACGAACAGCACAGAAAGCCCAAAGTTCCAGGAGCCAGTACTTCGGAAGTTCTCTCTATTTACTTGAATGACCCAAATAATTTCCCTTTGTATCTCATTAGCTTAAGTTCCGAGGTACAAAGACCGGATATGAAGTGTTTCAATGAGATGTGGAATGAAGAGTCAGCTCCATCGAGCATTACGCCCTATTACGTTGCAATACGTCTCACAGAAGCAGGTCGACCCATGATGAATGATGACTGGCATGTATGAAATGTCTGCTTTCTCTCGCTCTCTATGGTAATCCAGTTGTTCGATATGTCCACGGTTCCATTTGAGTGATAAATCAAATTGTTATCATTGTGTACATTTCTCGATTTTTGACAGGCTTGTAAAATGAAAGATCAAGTTTGTGCAAGGACGGTTCAGATGAGATACGAAAGACTAGCACCAGACGCAGAATGGAGATGCACTTGTGTGCTACTTCGGATAACTCCGGCACCCTTGACAACACGACCAGAATCTGAGGTGTGATGAGCAAGGCACGAGTTTGCCAGGCAAAACCAAGGCACGTAAATACTTCTTGCAGACATTTAGACTCTCCCCTGCATCCAGCGTTCATGCCTAATTGCGGAACCCCAAAAGTATTCCTTAAACAAAAAAATGGCCTGACCCTTGAGGGCGTTGTGGAGCCGGTGACTTAGAGGTAGTGGGGCCTGTGATATTCGTTGCCTCCCTTTGTGAGAGGCGTAAATGTAACACAGTCGCAGAAAAGCCGGCATTCAGAGCAATGTATATGAATTGCCTTTTTTCACCAAGTGCAGCCGCCTGACGTATAAGATAACGGATCACCAAGCTCTGCGTGACGAATCAAAACAAGTCCGTCTGGTCTCTACCAGGTATTGCATGACTGATAAAACATACTTATTAAAAAAATGAAAAAGGGATGAGAACGGTCCTGCTTGACAATTTTATCCTCCAGCTGCGATTGATAAACTCCAGCGGAAGCCACTCAAAGGCAAACGTCCGGATGTTGAGGAAATGGACTTTTCTTGAAGAGTGTTTTAGAAACTTTTTTTTCAACAGCATATGTTGAGAACAGTGAAACCGTGACGGCGTTTTCATTTGCTGACACATGAGTTACCTGACACTGTTTCAAAACCTTGTGGAGGACTTTCGTCGGGCTCATTGGTATGCAGATTCCACATCCAATAGAAAGCGATCTTTGTGAATAAGCAGTACAATCATCACTACTCGATTTGGCCATCAACAAGTGTAAAAGTGACGTGCAGAAATAAAGTTGCCTCACACCGCTAGGCCAGGTCGACCACTTAGCGATCATTTTCACCTTCCGATTTAAGGAATACGGTGCCTCTGAAGTCTCAGTCGGAAGCTTAGGAAGTTGAAGGGATACAAATCACTCACTCACTAGATGTCCTGCTCAATTTGCCTGACGGATCGTCTACCGTCCACTTTCAGTCACACTGTCATTGGCCGAGGCTCCCCACTCAAATGGTGCAGTACCCTCCCAGCTAAAACACGCCACTAATGAGAACCCCAAAAATCTTAAAAAGTTGGTCGAGAGTGAAAATTATTATTCCAAGACTCTCAGATAACAAGAAACCCGAGCTTCACCCGCCATGACATCCGTCAGTGTCAAATGCTCTTCCGGAGAACTGTAGCTATTTTAATTGCGTGCTCGCTCCATGCTATGGAGATTCCATCGATCTGTCTTTTTACAGTCTCGTCAAATTTTGGTTTCGTACTAATCGCTGAGACATGGCTAATAGATCACGCTCCGCAAAACGCCATAACCATTCATGGCTATAAACCCTTTAGGAAAAGCCGCCAAACTAAGTTCGGAGGTGGCTTCCTTGTCCAGGTCAGAGAATCGGCCCCAACTACGTTGCTTCAGGATCACTTTCTGAATGCCATCTAAGATGTCGTTTGGGTCAGAGCTGTGATAGGCAACGAGGGACTTCCAGTTGGATGTCTGCCGCACCCCCGGGTACCTGATACAATGATTTTTGATGATAAACGAACTAATGAGTGCTGCTTTTGGTCAGCTAATTCCCGGGATGGTCGCCGAGGACTTCAATGCATCCGGCGCACGCGACAAATTACTTGCTCCCTTTCCATGATAGTATTCATCGTGGCGGTTTGTCCCATCGCATAACTGACTAAACAAGGGACCGCGGTGTTCTTGAGTTGATACTTGCGATAGGCTTAGCACACGTTCAAGCGTCCTCCGGGGCAAGTTTGCCCGAAAGAGATCATCTACTTGTTAGCTGCTCATTTGTATCGCCCTTTCTGAGTAGATACCCCACCTAACCCAAAGCCACATTTTGGGGTTGATTAGAATCGTTTACCCATTCTAATACGTAACTTTACTTGGGACATTTTGACAAGCACGAAAAGTGCGAGAGGCGGCCAATTGGATATATTCCAACCTACATAGGACCTTCATGCAAGTACTCCGTCCCACACCTTAAAGATACTTTCCAGAAATAAATATTGCAACGGAATAGACTGTAAGCCGTTAAAATCCAGCAGGACTTTCTCAAGACCAAGGGCTTTTGCGGTTCCTGAAAACAAATCTTCTAGCTATAACTGTGGAAAATATACTGGCCCAAAGAAACAAAGAATAAGAGCTGCTGGCTATAGACCAGCCCAGCCCGGACGCGACACTAGAAAAACTGTTTGAACACAGGACCATCCGGTCTCCCAGTCACTAAAGTGCCATATAAAATTTACAACGGCATTAAAGTAAACAACCCACAGGAGATTGTAGAGTCATTCTGTGACTTCTTTGCGTCCGCTCTGGCAAATGATAACAATTCCTCTACCCCAGGCCGACCTCGCTCGCTTACAGAGGCATATTCAACAGTCGCAATCCATCCGACAATAGTAACCCAGCTGCTGGCAAATACCAAAACCTTTTGCCACCCTGTCCTGACTCGGTACCTACGGCTGCCTTCTCGCTAGGTGGAAGAGACATCTTAATTTTGTTGGCAAGCATCTTTGATTTGTCTAATCGGTGTCGAATCTTTCCGCGTTAGTGAAGTATTCTTCGACCATTCCCGTTTACAAAAGGGCACCATCTGTGACCCCAAAAATTACCACCTTATAAACCACACCCCAATAGTCGCCGGAACCATGGAGCGTCTGACTGTGGATAGTCTTACGCCTACCTTCTAAAAGACGAACTTATTAATAATAGACAACATAGATTTCTTCATGAGAAATCTTGCACTACCTGCATGAATGACACCTTGAGCTTTGTAACTAAGGACCTGTTCACTCGAAGGTCCGTTAAGGCAGTCATTCGATAGTGGCCCGCTGTGGGTTGCTAAATAAAACAATCCTACGGTACTGTTGATCCAATCCTATCGTTGTTTTCACAATATCTGCCACCCAAAAACCGGGTAGTTCGAGTCAGCTGGTTCACATCTGCACAGCGATTAGTTTCCACTGGCGCAATCCATTGCTACTTTCTGGGCCCCTGCTCCTCCTGTTGTGGTCAAACATGTCATTTACGTTATTCATAGCGCTTTCCCTTTTCTCTTCGTCGGCGACGCCAAAGTCTTCTACACTTTTCGCTCTGAAACCTTGAAGTCCACCATAAGTAACGTAACTCAAGACTCTTGTCGCTCACTTCCTGGACAAACGACTGGAAGTCTCCCCCCAAAAAGCAGCATCATGGGGTACAAATGCTCCTAACCCTCAAATGAACTCAAACTCGGTAACATGTCATCCCCGCTAACTGTTAAATCTGCGACATGGGCCTAAATAATTCGTGGAACTTGAACTTCCAGGAGCATGCCTTCACAAAAGCTGAGAAAGCAAGCAAATTAATGGGGCTGCTCTTCATGACTCTGAAATTGAACGCAAGCGAAATACCCCTTTGTAGAACCCATGTTATACTCGGTGTGAAGTATCGTTCTCCAGTCTGTTCGTGCAGAGGACAATGCGTCAGAGTGACAATTAAAAACTTTTAGCGTGCCTATACGAAGCAGTTGACCGGCCAATGTGCGAACCTGACTTAAATGAAACTCTGTGAGCCGCTGAAAGTAAAACAGTTGTGGCTCCAATGCATGAGAACAAACCTGATGGTCTTCAACAGTATCATCATAGGCGACAGCTGGGTCTCCTCTCCTTGTGCTGTAAGCTCACTTCCATACTCCCTTCGAAATGAGTAGTTTATTATTTTTCCAATACCAGAGGTGCCTGTCAGAACCAACTTCTTTACTGTTGAACAATGGTCGATATGGAACAAATATCCCTATCAGTGGAGCATTTTGTCGCCATCCGCTATCGCAATTAAAAACGAAGTATGTAGTTACTGTATATTTCCTCTGCCATTTTTTATCACGCATACTCAACTAACCAAGTTTATAGTCGCTTCTTAATCTGCGGCTGACAGAAAGGCAAGACCGCCGCTCGTTCCAGAATGTCCGATTATATTTCGATGTTAGCGATTACTTCACCCTCTGGCTACCGCGGTTTCAGTTGGCCTGGGGTTATCCACCCATGGAAAAATGATGTCTAGTTTCTTTTAAATGCACCATACTTGCATTCACTCTTTCGCCTCTCTTGTACACCAGCGTTATCACAATAGTGCGAGGCGTGGATCTGGATGCAAAGATTGGTTGAAATGCGATAGATAGGAACAGACGAATATCAGTGGGCAGCTTATTCCAGAGCGTGGAGTGTTTGAAGCGAAGGAAGTTAGACTTTAATGTTATCGTATGTCGTGAATCGTCGATTCTGGGATTTATGGCATAGAAAATAAGATGTCTGAAGGACATGTTTTGCAGAATCTGTAGTGAACATTGCGGGACGACAAAGGAGCCTGCGTAAGCCGTGCTAATTTAGGCGCGAAAGCCTGGACCAAAATAAGCATGGGTGAAGTAGGACCCATGAGTTAGTGCTGAGGAGCAACCAAAGATACTCTCAAAAATTAAACGCTGGACCCTAACTCAGGCGTTCGTCCACTATTGCTAAACTGGAGAATAAGTAGGGCAATATTGTGAAAGCTGTATGGTTTGGGAAATATATGCCAGTAAGACGCTTTTGATTAGTTTAAACGAGACAGAGATCAATTAGATGACTCATCGAGCCGCATCGGCTTGAAGGAACACGTGCATGACCAATTGATTCGCAGACCAAGTACATATGTGTTTAGTCTAATTTTCCTGTAAACTTACGACACTGTCCGTGGCTTAGATCGTATGGCAGGTGCTTGCCCAAAACTTTCTCTCATAAGAGAGTTAACTTTCCTTGCGTTAATAACCTGCGATAACGATACTTATTCCTCGGCCGAAAGAAACGCATTAAGTGACACTATACTCCTGAGGGCAAATGAGCAGTTACGTGTAGCAATGGATCTGGGAAGCGTATTAGTAACTTTAGCAAGTTTAGAAAGAGGGATGTTTAGCTTATTCTGAGCAACTGACGAACGTGGCTGACGCATTTGGTCAACCTCTGTATGGAAATTATTTTTTAAACACGAAAAAATCAAGACGATGTGGGACGTGACACAATAAAAATCTGTGACTAGCTTGCGTAAACATTGTCTTCAAATTTCCGAAGACATAAGGATAATACGGTATCCTAAATTTGGAGTGCTATTTTTTCGTGAAACAAAGCTAAATTGTTAATTTTTCCTAACTTTTCCTTGATGTGCAATTAAATTTTTTTCGCTTATGCAGCGATATCCTGGTCCACAGCCTGCACCGTTTTTGCGGATCTATGGAGCATTAACCCAATTAAAAACTATCCGAAGCAGACTTATTCACTCTGTTGCGCGCATAATTCACGTTACCATAGCGATCCTTTGAGGTTCATTAAATACGTAGTTCGCGGGCGGCATCGATCTATGATACCATCTGTCAATGCCCTCAGGCTAACATTTGCGCTTGAGATGCGCATCTCCAATGTGTTTCAATACGAAATATCTGTCAGTCCGCCACTAAAGACCGGCCCCAGAAACTCTCGAGCAGTCTTGCGAGGCAAATTGTATTGCTTTGGTTTTGCCTGGCAAACTCGTGCCTTGCTCATCACACCTCAGATTCTGGTCGTGTTGTCAAGGGTGCCGGAGTTATCCGAAGTAGCACACAAGTGCATCTCCATTCTGCGTCTGGTGCTAGTCTTTCGTATCTCATCTGAACCGTCCTTGCACAAACTTGATCTTTCATTTTACAAGCCTGTCAAAAATCGAGAAATGTACACAATGATAACAATTTGATTTATCACTCAAATGGAACCGTGGACATATCGAACAACTGGATTACCATAGAGAGCGAGAGAAAGCAGACATTTCATACATGCCAGTCATCATTCATCATGGGTCGACCTGCTTCTGTGAGACGTATTGCAACGTAATAGGGCGTAATGCTCGATGGAGCTGACTCTTCATTCCACATCTCATTGAAACACTTCATATCCGGTCTTTGTACCTCGGAACTTAAGCTAATGAGATACAAAGGGAAATTATTTGGGTCATTCAAGTAAATAGAGAGAACTTCCGAAGTACTGGCTCCTGGAACTTTGGGCTTTCTGTGCTGTTCGTTGTTGAGCAATTTTCACTGCAGTCGCCTTTAGGGTGTCTGGGAGCAGCTGTTGTTGACAGTAATGGTCAGCACTTGGCTTGAAGCAACACAAAATTGGAATGCCAACTGTTTGATTACAGAACATTTTTCCAACTAAAATGGCGGGGTACACCGAGAACGACCGCGCGAGTGCATCTCCATTTTCCCTGTTTTTTAATGTTTCCTCTGCTCATTCGTTGCAGAAGTTTGGTATTTCATTGCACACGCTCAGTGAATATTGATCAGTATACGGATTATTTGCATTGTTATTTTTATTATTATCAATGTCTCATATCAAGCTTATTTCCGTACCGTACATTTCTTTTCCATTGCGGCCCTCTTGATCCAAATGGTTTTTCTGCATTATCCGCGTCCGCATTCGTCGTCCGTTGTTCCGTATGTCTCCATTGCCCGCCATTTCCTCGACCCAGTAAACTTTCGACCACAGTGGTAATTCTTTTATATCCCCCGGACGTCACATCCTGGTGTCCCTCCTCGTTTTTCTTGGCCGCTGAAACTACCTATTGGATCAACGTATCCATCGTGAATCCTCATCGTTGGGATTCTTCACTTTGTTCAACGCTGGAGACTTCTCTGTCATTACCAGTTTGTGTTCACTCAGGTCACCGCCCCGTGTAACTTCAAATGTTGTTTCTCCCCGTCCGAGTCTCGCTTTCTGTCTCAAGCTAACATTTTCTAATTTTCTGTCCCGTTGCATTTAAACTATGGCATTATGTTTGTCATCGTCCTGACCCGAAATAGTTTTTCTCAATTCTACATATACAACCGAGGCTCACTGCTTATATATGCACAGAGCGGAGTGTTGCATTTGTTCCTCATTTATTCCAGGCAACCTCTGGCATTGTCGTTCAAGCTTGCGTCCACGCCACAATCTGTTAGTGCTTTATCGCATGCCCTGCTGATCCAAGAAGCATACATGTCATTATTTTCGTTATTTTTAGATCAGCCGCGGGCAACAAGGCAGAACCATTTATAACTCACAGACTCACCTGGACTCCGTTGGCCACTGAGGGTCTCTCATTCTTGTGCACGGATAAATGAGGTGAACTGAAAAAAACCGCTGATGAGAATGTTGCTTGGCGTTACAGGATGAAAGCCCAATTCTACCCAAAACCTGGAAAATGTTTCCACCCACATGTTCTCTAGACAACGTCTGATCCAAGGAGGCTGAATAATTGGACATTCCGCCACAACTCCCTAGAATCTTACTTGACTGACACTGGGAGTGGACTCCATATTCACCAAAATTGCAAACAACCACAGGCATCATCGAGCCATCCCGTCTTGCCAATGCATGGCGTGGGACCCAGGAGTTATTTGTATACGAAATGGTGCGCATGTGTAACAAGTAGGCGTGGCTGGTTGTGTCCGCTGGGGACAGGAGATCGATCCCCGTGGTAGGTATGCAAAACGGGTTACCCGAAGACAACCGTTTACATGGAGCAACATAAGATAAAACTGCGGTATGCAAGCGCTCTGAAATGGGGAGGTTCTCAGTTGAAGGAGCAGCCACCTTTGCAACAGAAGGTGTGGATCCCTTGGAATCGAGATTTACACAGTCCACTAGGAATGTTCAGAGGTGTATCTTTGCAATCACACGGACAAAAAAGATCATGTTCTACTTGGTCTGGGTGTATCGCTACTCAGAGTTCGAGGACTAAGGGAAACAGACAAATTTTTGAGCCTTGATGGACAAAAATCTGCCTCCCCAAGGTACACATTGTGGGTGATTATAACCTACTGCACATGACCTGGTTAATTGGACAATGTATATCGGGAACTTAGGAAGAATTTCTAGGGTGGCCTGACGCAATTTCCATGCGTCAACATATAAAGAAAAGCACAATATATAGGGCCAGGGGGTACACCATCCCAAATGAACCTCGTAATTGCAAAACAGTAGAGGATTATACAACGGCTGAAGCGCTATCTTCCTTGGGGCACAGTGGTAATACGGTCACTCAGTGCATTCTCTTTGTGGCCTCCAAACGCGACACCTAAGATGGTAAGAAGCCTCAAAGTAGTGGTTGAATGGGAGCTTCGTGATAAGGCCTTAGAGATGGCATGGACCAATAATGAATCCAGTGCAGTTAATCCGTGGCAAGTAGTTAAGGCGTTCCTGCTCGTCTCCCCAGATAAGCTTGCGCTGCTAAAGGGACCACAAAAAGGAGGCAGAGCTGCATGGTAGAAGGCGGGAATACACATGGCGATAAAGCGTCTGGAAAAAAATTGGATTTTGTACAACACCCAATATAAGTGAGGGCAAAAGGTTAGCACAAAATGCTGTGTACATCTACGAGGCCAGATCGGCCAATTTCGCAAAGAAACGATCCAAGTAATACAATGCTCACGTACAATCACGTGCAATCATGGCAGAATTAGGCTCATTAGTCGCGGGTGGGAACTCCGTTGCGGTGGATGATGGCGGCAAGGTAAAAACACTAAGCGACTAATTTTAGCTCTGCGCATGGTCAGGCAAGGGCTCTCATAGATAGTTAGGCTTTCCACTCCTGCCACCAAACGAATTGCAAATAACAAAGGGTTTCTTTCCTATACACATATGGGATACGGATGCTAGTAAATCGGCTAGCCCGGAAGAAACCCACGCGGCTATTACGAAGCCTATTGCCTGACTCTCATCGGGGCCAATTCGAGGATTGCAAAGAACCACTCTGCGGCAGAGATATTTGCCGCTGTATTGAAAAACGGCAGCGGCGGCAGCTTCCCACAAGGGCCGCCCGCCGCTGGAAGCAATGAATCATAAACCAATCTGCCGGACGAGCGCCTAGTGCAAAGTGTTAGAAAGCACCGTTGGAGACTACCTGTCTACATCTAACGCGGAATTCCATTTTATCCCGTTGCTCAGCATGGATTTCTGAAACAGTGGTCTTGTTTTATAAAGCTCGAGGTGCTGTTTAGATGGAGGAACACGCAGAGTAGCTCAAGGTGTAATATAAGACCGGTTATCTTAATGCGGTTCTCGTATTATTTTTGTTTGCTCTCAAACATCGTGGCCCCTAGGAAGTCACTGTCCCCCGACTTTGTACGATTGCATGACCGCCCAAGAATGGCTTCGATTTGGACCACACAGAGCAAGCCGGAAATTTGTGGATGTCTGAGAACCTGGAATCACTCGCCAATGAAAAATGGATTGCCTTGTTGGCTGCCTCGTGGATGCTAGTCGTTGTAAGTTAAGCCTGCGCCGGACACAACCCAAAAGCCCATTTGGGAGGCAGACGCAGGAGGCGTGATCCACCGGCCCATCAGCGTCTGCACATTGCTTCCCACTCGATGTGTGACCGTCGCAACGGTGGACCTGACCACGTCCCACGCTAGTCAGGAACATTCACCAGACGGGTTTGAACACCAGAATCCGATCCCGGGTTCTGTTCATTCAGTGGTGCTTGAACGATGTCTGCCGTGGAGATGATTGTTGTGCCGGGGACATTGGGGCCGCCTTAGTCCCGGGGGCTCTTCTGAGAGAGAGTAAAGCAAAGCAAACTTTTGGGAACGGTGCTTGTGAGCACCCGTGGATGTTCGACTTGTTGGCGAATACCCGAACAGCGTTGTGGTCTGCATCCATCAATGCAAAGTGAAGGCGACATGCCTATGGGTGCATAACTTATCGAGACAAACAAATATCACCCTATTAAGTACGGTTATGCATTCACAAACGGAATAGCATTTAACACCCTGATGTGAAAATAGTAATGAAATCGGAAAAACAAAATGTTTCCTTTACCTCGCCGCCGTAACGACTGCCATGCACTCCCAGGACTCCCGGTGCAATGGGTGGCGCCATGGCTCTGTTCCTACCAGAAGCCTTCAAGGGCAGCGCCAGTAGCTGCTGGACTCGACGGGGATGGTAAAGCTCATAGGATGGGGGGAGTCCATCGTTCAACCCATACTCCACAAGTGCAGGTTTGGTGCGATTGACATCTTATGGTGCAAGCCGGCATCATTCAAAATAAACGTTTTGGGACTTCATTCATTATGTAAGACGGGCCGGCATGGGGCGCTTGCAATGTTGGTCGATCACCGTCATCGCATATTGGTGAGACAGTTAGAGCGGCTCTAAGAGATCAACATGCACCTGATGAAAACGTGTCTTGGGCTCGGGGAGCTTAGCCAGTGGAATTTTGGTGTGCCGGCAGAAGTTTACTGTTTGGCACTGAAGCCAGGTGCAAGACTATCGGCTCACGTTGAGCTTAACGTTGAACCACTCGAAATGCTTGGTTACTAGACCCACAGAAGTAGCTAGAACCGGGTGGCGAGGTTGTGGGACGCAAGACATGCGGGATAGGGCCAGATGCTGGCGTCGTCGGCCTTGGACAACCTTACGATACGTCTCGGAGAACTATATTATGTGACGCTGTGTTAATCAACACCACTAAGTTTAAGTAGCTATTCCATCAAAGTTGATCGATGTCAAGATCAATCACCTGGGCCTGTGCCATTGCATCGGGGTCGAGGCTCATTGTCGGAGACACAAGTAGCTGGTGTATGCGGGAAATGCATCATCGACTGAGTTGTCTGTCACAGGGAAATGTGAAAAAGGCCTAAGTGGCAAATTTTGCGCTGCGATCGCCAGTCAAAGGCTGAATAGAACGCATATACTAGCCATAAGTGATTTGTGAAACATTTGATAGGTCGACCATCCAAAAAGTGTCTAAAGCACCCCATAGGGAGGTAGGCGGCAAGCGATTGCCTGCCAAACGCGTGAATCTAGACTGTTCCAGCTGGAGCCGCCTGGAAAAGGATGCCAATGGAATGAAAAACCTTCGGAATACCGCGGTGTCAAAGCTCCGACTGCAGTGTCTGAGGCGTCCGTTATCGGATGTTGGGTGCCGTAAGGCCGGGGTGTGTGGGTGGCTTTATTTTAGTGATAGCGTCTTTGATGGTGTTGATTACCTGTTTCGCGGCCTCGGGAAACGCAAACTTACGCTTAAAATCGTGTAAGAGTTCTGTAAGGAAAGTAATGGTTTTCAAAATATTGGGGATAAAGGGCCGATAGAAGTTAACAAGGCAGATAAAATGTCGCAATTATCAAAAATGTGAAGGGTGTGCGTAGTCGCGGAAGGCTTTGACCTCATGCGTCAATGGATTTATACATAAAAACGAGATAATACGCACTAAGAATGTGACACTGGGCATCCCAGTCCCAAATTTTGAAGATTTGATAGTCACGTTGCAATAGCTAAGGCCACCAAAAAAGCTAATAGGTTAGCTGAATGTTGCTCCTCCGAGTGGATTGCAAATAAAATATCGTTCAGGTACACACACATGTTGTAACCTTCTTGCAACTTCATGCATGAAATCTCGGAAGGTTCGAGTTGCATTGCTGAACCCGGACGGAATCCTCACGAACTCGAATAGTTCAAAAGGCGTTTCGGGAATGTTTCGATTGTAAGCCCATATTGAGCCGATGCGGATGATGAGTCTGCAACTGAACTGCGACAAATTAGGGCATTGCATATGGGAAATGAGCTACATACCGGGAACAGCTGTCTCGTTAGGTGCTCCGTAGTCCCGCAAGGCTCACGTGAAAAGGAGAGGCTCAAGAACTAATAGAAGGTCGTGTGATGCCCAGTGATCGAAATCTGTCCTGGCTAGGCGGCGCTTGTAAAAAACGAAGGGAAGAGGCTGACTGAAAGTTGGGAGCTCTGTGGTCTCTATACGGTGGATTACCTTAGTACTGACAGCAGAAAATGGACCGGCGTGTCGCAGCATGCCCGGGGTAATCATGGATTGGCTCATGGTATGGCTGTCGAGCTATTGGTTTAGCGTGCTGAGTTGCGATTTTGTTAAAGGCGGCGCAGAAGCCATCCAAGTTCGGCCACGTTTGATGGTCCACTAGTTTCCAGCGTCAAATACCTACTAGCAGGTCGAAATGCTGTAGGAAGTCGCCAAAAATAGTTTATGGGATGTCGGCGACCATGAATACCCAACGCAATGTGCGATTCATGCCTTGTTTAGGGATGAGGAGCGATGCCCGTTCGTTTGGACACCGATGCAGCTTGCAGCCCGTATCATCTCTATTTGTGCAACGGTCGAATTATTTGGGCCAAAAGCGATTATGCTGACCTCGATATCGGTATCCAGGGAGCATCCACAGTTGGTTATGAAGTCCGTGACGGATAGCAGACGACAACTGGTAGATGGCTCGGATTCGTGTGCCGCAACCATGGACCTGGAACCTCGTTTTCGCTTCGTATTTGGAAATGTGCATCTAGGTTCATATTTTTACTAAACCCCAAAGCGGTTACGGCACTTGCAGTAAACTTCCAGTGATGGCAGGAAAAGTGGCTGTGGTGATGGTCTAGTGCGCTACCTCGACGCTGGCTGAACCGGTCTCGTGACCGATCTCTATCCACTGTAAGCCGTTGTAATGACGCGTCGATCCTCGTCATGGTAGTTGTTACCTTGTCCTGTGCAGGTGTGGATACGGCTCTGGAGGGCGAGGAAGCTTTTCATGCTGAGACGCCTGGACTATGGCGCGACGTGATGTCATCAGCGACTTCTGCGTCCTCCTCTAAAGAATACTTACCAGTAGCACTAAGCTAAGGAAGTAGATGCGATTGGAGCCGTTGTAGCCACAGATCTCTTAGCATCGGGTCACCGCCAAACGGTGCGCCCTTGAGACTCCGCAGTTCCCAACGTATCTCTGGTGATCTTTCATTCCTGAGCTCGACTCTTCGAAGCAACTGTTGAATGTGCTGATCCTCAGCAGGAGCGGTTCGAATTATGACGGCCTTCAACGCTTCACAACAGCGTAAATACACTGTGACTTCCCCAGCTTGAGGGGTTACATCTGGAGGAAGACGGCCCGCATCCCCTCTAAAACGGCGGATGTTGTTAACTATCCTGTAATTCTCGAAATTTATTTTATCTAAAATAAACTAAAGTTGACGACCGGAAAGCCTGAAGAAAAGTTTATGAAAATTTAGGGCCCCTACGGTTGTGTCTGGCGAGGGTTTTACTCCGTCAACATTGTGCCGTATTTGAGAGTAATTGTGAGCAAAACGTACAGCAAGATGTCGACAGAAAACCATAGCTGGTAAAAATAAACATGAAAGAGCGGTGGGCAGCAAAATTTGCTAAAGTTTACCCGCGAAGATAAGACGGCAAACTGAGAGTCAGTAAAAAGAACAGAGACTCACGTGACTAGCCAACTGCGTCGGATTCACTAAGTTGCGAGACCGATAGTGTTGATGTAGATCTCGTTTATGTTTGCTTGCGCTTAGTCTTTGTAACCACCCGGGGGTCACTCTCACCCGACTTCGTACGACTGTAGTGCCAACAACCCAGACACCCGACCGATGCAAGAAAAACAGTCAGAATCAGCAGGAGGCTGAGTTTATTTAACATTAGCACGAGAACCGAGCTTGCGTGAGCAACGCACAAATGGCGACCGCGCTGGTTGTTCAACTTTCGATCGGGCAAGTGATTCGGAGGAACAAACACATGTTACGCTGCAGCCCATGTAGTACAGTCACATTTTACTTTGGTAAATCAACGCCCCCTTGTACTGAAGTTCCCAGTCTCTGGCATAGGCGGCAGAGCATTAAGGTGAGTAGGTGTACTTTTAACTGGTAGGAGTTTTTACGCTAATTAGGGTCAGCTAAACCGGACGTACGGCCGGTCACCTTTGTCGTGCACCAGGGCTCGGCACTCGTGTCACTGCTGTTTATACTGTTTGTCAACGATTGAGCTATGGCATTGAAGATTCCTAGCTTTTTTTCGCGGATGACGCAAAAGTGGTTGGGTCTTCTGCACGGCCGCTTTTGACAGGTATATCATTCAAGTAGCAAGCTGGACAAAAACAGGGAAAAAAAACATTAAAGGCAAGAAAAAGCCACCTTATTTCAAGAAATTCAGGTGTTGTGCAGGAGCACGCCAGCATGGTTCTTTTGCAATAAATGCGCTTCACAATGAAAAGGGACTTGGAATTTAATTAACGAAAGACTTAAACTGGGTTAACCATTGAGCTACTGCTCTTAGAAAGCCAGCTAAGAGCTTCCTGGGCTGAGGCCAGCTCTGTCGTGCCGAATTGCAAAGATTTTTCTTTTCTATATAGCGCCTGGTCCCTACTGTTACAAACTGATAAGGCCCGTCTACAGAAGGTACAGGCATAAATGAGGGTCGAAGAGTGGTGGTTAGTTTTGGCTTATCTTCGAAGGAAGACCACAGGGTTAACGACTCGTTGATTGGTGCGTTCGGGATAGTTTAAGGTCCAAGTGGAATTCGCCCCGATGCCTCTCTCCACAAATGCCTGGGCTTCAAAACCAGGAATGGTGGAAGAAAATTGATAAAGTGTCGATCTCGCCTGGCAGCTAGAGGACAGTTCTTTAGCAACAGGTTGGTACATGGGTTGATAAGTTGAGACAAATATTGTTCAGGCTTTTAAAGTATAATCACGTCGTAAGTCGGATGTATTACCTATAAAACATTCGACAGTTGACTTAAGACCAAGTCACCTTAACTCCCTACCCTTTATCATAAATCTCGAATTCTTACCCTGCCTTTTTGGGTTTATGGGCCAAATTTTCAACCGGAAGACCACCATCAGGTCGGATGATGCTTTTATTTCTTTTGTAAATCACCACAACTTCAAGCCAGACTACTCTCTTTTATGCTTCAGATCCCATACCCAGGCTATCAAAGGTGTCAACAGTTCCGTTCCCTTAAGGGCAACCCCAAATCTATCAGCTTTTCACTGCTGCTGGGACACTGCACGCCAGGTCTGGCGCTCGAACACTGGTCGGTTCAACCCAACCCACGTCGCTGAACCCCTTGGATACCCTAATCAGATGGAACTTCATGCTTGACAAAAACACAGTTGCTACCGCCGCTTGAGTGGCTTGTGCACCTTTTAAATTCCCCTGCATGTACTGCCGTCTCAACCAAACACTGGAACAGCGAAAATAACAGCATAGACTATATCCATGACTGGTGAATTTAACAACTATGTTTACTTCTTTCAAACATCTCCATTGCACCTCTCAGTCCGGTTTGCCGCCAGTCAAATCCGAATGCAATCGGCAGTCCCGTGGGTTCCATGTTCTCTCTCTGCAAAACGTTTCGCAAAAGCTCATTCTACAAAAAATTCAGCAGAGGTGACAGTATTCCTCCGCCCTCTTCAGCATTTTATCGGCCCCTGAACCTTGTTAAATGTGACCCCCTTATTCACTTTGCGTGACGTTCCTCGGGGTTCTGAGTAAGTTACATAGTATTATTATGTTTCCGCTGATTTTCTTTTCCCCAGCTTAGCGTTTTTGCCCATCACGTGATGCGCTTGGTGTTTGGGGAATCCAGGCATATTTTGGCATCTCCCATTGTGCTCCAGCGACCCGCGCATATAGTGCACGTGAACACGAAATGACTCACAGTTCGTTGCCTCGAACAATCCCAGAAAATCGTGTGCAATCTTGCAAAACAGTATGTCCAGATTTGATTTTTGTCCCTCATGCTTGTGCACTGCGTATATCTTTGCTGATTCCGATCGCGCATCTTGAGTATTTTAAAATTTACATGTCCCCATATCCCTCCCGATTTCCGTAATTCACGTTTTCTCTGCATCATCCTGGTACAAGTTCGATCTTGCCCCGTGTACGCCTTTCGCAAATAGAGAAATGTAAAATACTGTTAGTTTAAGTGAGCTTGTATATCTGTTTTGCAGAAGTGTGTGCATCAAATCTGAAAATGCAGGCTAGTTTTTAGGAAAGCACACGGAACAGCTGTTCTCTCGTCGCCGGGATCAGGTGAGTCTACATTTTTCCACCACTCCTCTGCAAAAGAACCAGGGTCAGTGGAAATCCAAGAAGGGGACAGTGGCAGAGGTGGATGCCAGCTACTTTGCATATCACTGAAAGAGCTCCGAACACTTTGAGATAACCGAAAATAAGGATGCTGTGAGTGCGGAGGTTAGACTGAGGCCCTCGACTGTCATGCGAGAAAGTGGGCGGGGGCTTCGGGAGTAAGCCCCGAGTATGTGACAACTTCATCCGTGTAGCGGCCAAAAGGACGGCAAGTAGGAGTTGTGAGGTCACTTTACACAAGTGCTGCAAATGTGGATAATGAGTAGCAGTTACAGTCCACGACTGTCAATGTAGACTTAGTGGCTATCATTGAGACTAGGTTGCGGCCGGGGGGTGAACATGATTTAAAGGCGCAGGATTATTCACGCTTTAGAATGGATAGAGCGGATGGAGGAATAGTGGCTGAAAGGTTCGATGCGCGGGAGGGCCACAAACAGCGCACCCCAAACATACAGATTCTGGAAGTCAACAACGCAACTGGTAGCTCAAGGATCTCCGCTGCAGCGGTGTACCGTGGCCCGAGTTTGACGCCATCAGACGACGGGGAACTGGCTCTCTTTTCTCGGTGCGGCTACAGGGTTTGCGAGCAATTTTCTCGCGCTGGGAGATTTAGCCTCCCCTAAGTTTGGCTGGGTTTGCGAAACAGCTCCAAAAGTTACCTTCGGGCATCAACTCTTGCTGGTCTTGCACGAAAGTGGGTTTGTCCGATGCGTTACTCAAGCAAATCGATGGAGATTCGGGCAAGTGACTCCAAAAATTGACTTGGTGCTAATGAGAACACCGAACGATATAGGTAGCCTTGAGTTGGAAGGTCCAATGGGTAGGAGCAGCCACGTCGTATTCTGCATGCGACTGAGCCCGTAAGGACTGGTAGCCCCGGCAAATATGGCAGGAACTTCTTAGGAATGGATAAAAGTATGTTGCTGGACTTGCATATTCAGGCTCGGTGGCAAGTAGAAAGAGGTAGCAAGTACGTGAATGGTCGGTGGCAGACAATTAGTGGCAGCCTGTTAGCAATAACAGACATAGTTTCACGAAGCCAGAGAACAGGACGAGAGAGGCTATCGCCATGGTGGAAGAGTAGGATCACGAGGAACTTCAAGCGGAAATGGCCTTCATGTGATTAAGCGACACATTTGGCCACGAAGATTCCCTGAAGTACATCGCGAAGAGTAAAGGATGTCATACACATCCGGTGACACTATCGAACTGCATAAGAAGAGCGAATGTCAGGGGCAGCTAAAAGCAACCCTGAAGCATTGTACAATTACGTGCAGTTTAAGACAGCTTTACAAAAGCCGTGAGTAGAGCAAAAAATCACCAGGAAGTTAGGTCCACCGCGGCTAGGAGAAATCCGATGGCTTGTTGGAATTTCTACCGGGAGTATATAGGCGGGATCTGGGACGCAGGGACGAATACTATTTCCCTCCAAATTTATGGTGGACTTGCCGGATGGAGCAACAATGAAGGAAGAATTGTGGAACAGCCTGAAAACATTGGATTCGTCGACAGCGGCATGGCCTGGTCGGATCTACCCGGCGAGAAAGGATCCGATGGAGAAGGTCCTGGTGAAATCCTTCGCCCAATAATTTTATGCATCGCTGGACAAAGGGTGGCTTCCCGTGAGGACAAGGGTAACTGTGCCAGCTACAGGCCGGTGAGTCTGGCATCTATTATGATGGAAACTCTCGGAGAAGCAGGTTGCGACGGGATAGTCAATCATCTATAGGCCAAAAAGGTTAATGATGGTAGATCAAAACGGTTTCTGATGCAAGAGTTCCTATATGACTAATTTAATAAGCTTACTAGACAAAAAGACGGGTAGGACTGACAGGGGCGAAAGAGTAAAAGCCTGCTATTCGGACCTTAAACAGGCCTTTGATTTCGTGAACCACAAGCTCCTTGACCAGAAAGTGAAGGCCTTCGGAGTGGATGCTAAAATGAATAGGTGGATAGCACAAAGTCTGAAGGGTAGATCTTTTGGGATGAGGGTTGAGCAGTGTCTATCAAACGGATGATTGCAATACAGCAGGGTGCATCAGGGGTCTGTCCCAGGGCCACTATTCTTCCGGGTTTATGTCAGCGCTATAGAAAATGATTTGGAAAATCCGAGTCCCAGGTCTGCTGACGACATCAAATTATTGAGGATAGAAAACAGCCAGGCAATCAATGGATTTGGACAAATTTCACCAGCGGTCGGCAAGATGGGATCTTCCGTTGAACTTGAGCAGGTACCACAGGCCCATGGAAGGAGAAGCAAATCCCCTCGCCACATGAATCCGCCTGGGTATCAGGTCGCAATAGAACAAACTCAGCAAACAAAGAACCTTGGGATAGCCGTGAGTGCGGATTTCAAACCTAGCATGTGATATCAAAGAGCTGCCAAGAAGGCATGGTATTTCTTGCGCCGACTTAAGAGGACTGTAACACCTAGAAGGCCTATCGTTCCTCTACCTCTGTACACGGCACTTGTTCGACCGCGCTTGGAATACCGTGTCCGAACCTGGAGAGAGTATTTAGTAAGAGGTAGGAAAATGCTGAAGCAGGTTCAGCGCGATTTTACGCACTGTTTTGGACACTTGAGGCACATGGGATATGAGCGCAGGCTGAGGGCGCGTGGTTTGTACTCCCTGAAAGACGTATGGAAAGAGATAACTTAATACAGATCTTTGCGATCGTCAAGGGCCTGGCCGAGATGCGTTGTCACTTTCTAAGCTCTATTCGAGATGATGGGTGGCGAAACACCAGGGGAAACTGGAAAACGATTGTGCGACAGCGTGCAACTACCGGATTGAGAAGTAAATCCTTTGTCACACAAGTGATGAGTGGCTGGACCAAGCTACCGGGGAATGTGGTCGAGGTGGGATCAGTGAGTTAATTCAAAAGCAGACTAGACAATATGTGACTAGGTGTTTTTGGAGAGAACAGTATGTGGATTTTGGGGCTGACCAGGTAGCCGAGAGGAAAGCATTTCACCAATTCCCAGCCTTTGAAGGTGACAAGAATGAGAGCCGGATTCACATACATGATTCACACGTTCATTTTTGGGATTGAAGAGGGTTTCTACCCTCCTGTTGTCGAAGCGTCGTCTGATCCGAGGAGCTCCCAGTGCAAAAATCTGGACGATCAAGCATCTCTCCTCATAGCTCTGCAATCTAGCAGGAACTGGAGCTGGGCTATTTCTATCCTGTTCCAAATGAATTGAACTTGGCCGGCCTTGAGTCGGGAGCTCGGTGGCCACGTTACAGCGTCTAACATGGTCCCTAGATTCTGGATCTTCGTACGGCTTCCAGTGTGTAGATGGCAGCTTCGCTTACTGAGGTTCAATTGATGTTGGTCCTTCTGTCTTTGTGCATTCCCTCCAGCAGAGCCACTGATTCTAAGATTGCTGTCACAGTACTTGAATATCCCGAGGCAGCTAAATTTTGACAGGAGAAATCCCCGAAGACTGGAGGATGACGGACGTGGTGCCAATCCACAAAGGAAGGAGTAGGGATGACAAGAACAACTATCGTTTAACCTGCCTTCTTTTAACATTGGAACGGAGCATCCCGGGTGCAATAACCAAGCACCTGATCAGAAACGATTCGCTTGGCCAGAACCAGCGCGGTTTTGTCAGTGGTAAATTGTGCCTGGCAAAGCTGCTGTCGCTCCTGACCGACATGATCGTCAGAATGGAAAGGGGAGATCCAGTTCAACTAGAAGGCCATGGACGAGGTTGAACGCGTGCTGCTGTTGTCCAGGATGGGGTCCTTAATTGTAACACAATCGAACACGGGGTGGAGTGATTCTATCTTTATGCCCGCAGATTCCATGGGAGCGTAGATGGATTGCGGTAATCTCCTAAGTGGTTGCAGTGATTTGTCTCCAGGTTGGGTGTTGGTAATGTGCCCTTCCCAATATTCATTGACGGCCTAACGCCGGAAATCAATTTCTTCGTATATTTGTTCGCTGACGGCACAAAACTGTAGGTGATCTCAGAAAAACTCGGGTACAGACGCATCTGTGCGTCGTATGCATTTGGTCCAGTCAGTTCACAGGGTAATGGCGGCTTGGGCCAAAGCAGCGCAGTTTCGTACTCGGTCGGGCAGTAATATCCCGCCGTGCTTCGATTGCTGAGGATTTCTCTTATCTGTAATGGACGGCTGTTAGATTTTGACGGGTCATTTGGCGACTACCTTCGAGATTTTCGGGGGCAGAAGACTCTTGAAAGGGCAAAAGCATGGACAATCACAAGCAAGGCTAAAGAAACACTTAATTGATTCACTAATTTAGGCGGAAATTGAAGCTTCCCAGGACTAAGGGTTTTGAATGAGAGAGGGGTGAGTGGGAGGGTTTGTGCAAGTGGGATAGTAATGAGGGATTTTGAAAGATCGGGGGCTCATAATATGATAGGTGATAGGGGCTGTCAGACTCTGCCCAAGTTGGTCTATGCCTGACCTACAATGGGGCCGGGACCAGTTCCTCCCACAGCTTGTCCCATGTGCTGCTGACTGTAGGAAGAGAAGTCTGCCATGACAATTTTAAAGCGCCTGGGTTTCTTCAGCCTAACGCTACTCCCCCCTCCGTGCTCGGTTATTATTTAACAGGAGCAAAGGTTCGTTTATGCCACTGATATCTTTCAGCGGCTTAAATGCCTCAGTCAAGTACTCCTGGGCTCGCCGTTTACTAAGGGTGGGCAGACCTAAAGCTCTCAGTATCCCTCCATTAGGTATATTCCTTAACCCCGAGATAATCTTTGTGAATATTCGTTGGACGTTCTCCAGTAATACCTAATCGTTAACTACGTTAGGGGGCCGTGCATGAATATCGCATTCCCGCTACAGTTTTGCGATTACCTTGCATAGCGGTGCGAGTGTCACTGGTTTCCTCCGTAGTTGGTAGTCTTCTACTAGCTTTGCCAGCGGCAGATGCATGCAGGGCCGAGGACTTGAAGGGTCCTTGCGTGAACATGCCCAGGTCTCTAACCTCCGTCGTTCCTCAAAACTCTTGGGATGTTCAACTGAGCTAGTTTTTGTGGTGCAACGGCATTGAGAAATAACTGCTTGCATTTACTGGCGGTTGGAAGAAACCAGCAATGGGATATATTTCTAAGTTCTTCAATAGCCGTCATTTACAGAGGAGGCTTGTCTGTTTCCATCGCTTACGCAAACTGCAGTATACCACGAACACTGCATCCGACGGGTGCAGAAATGGACGCAGACGTAACCTCCCTTGGGAACTTGGTCAAGACTACGTTTATTAAGGATGGATTGTGTATAAATCCCCAGCGAGTAGAGTGGTGGATATGTTGAAATAAGGCCTGTCTATGAAAATGCCCAGCATGGTTCGCTTAAATGAGGAGGACCCGTTAGTCCATCCTGCTTACCGGCGTATATCTGGTGAGTGATGCGTAAATGTTTGGACATGACAACGGAAACTGCGGCATTGAGTAGAAAAGACGAGCCGGAATAGTGCGCTGGGCTCATCCGGTGGAATCGAGCAAGGGCTGAAATGAAGAAGGGGCATCCGTATGATAGGCCTATGGCTAAGAATAAACGAGCCGATTAAAGCAACACGGAGTTAGGCCACCGAGCAATAACTGTATGGTCATTCGTAGTACCTTTTCTATATGGCACAAAAACTGCTCATGTTCGTCAGGTTTTGATGAAGGACTAAGGTACGCGCACATGGTGGAAACCTTCTTAGAGCAGCACGTCAGATTTGCGGACAATGCTTATACGGTTGGGAAATCAAAAGCATGCCTTGAGACTTGTGGAACCGCTTGTCCTACCGCGAATCTCGTATTATGTTTGCTTGCCCTTGACCGTTGTGACCATTTGTGCGTCACTCTGACTTGGTTCGGTAGGACTGCAATACTGGCAACAATGACACTCGACAGGTGCAAGGAAAAGACAGTCGGAAGCGATAGCAGGTTGGGTATATTTTGACATGGCGTGTTAGCGAAGCTTGCGTGAACAAAGCGCAAATGGCGACCGCGGTTGGCGGTCAACTTCAGGTCAAACAAGTGATCCGGAGGAACAAATCTATATTGCGCTGCAATCCGTTGATGGTATTAGGCGATCAGCACCTGTACTTCGCGGCCTGCTCGTCCACCTATTCTACACCGGTGGGGACCACCGTGTCCAAGGGAGCATATAAAGTCACTTTTGAGTTGGATATTGAGTAAGGCCTCCGGGGAGTATCATGGTCGTTGACCATTCAAGTTTTTCGTGTGCGTGCTCACACAAGGATGCAGAAGTTTCGCTGAATTTCGTTGTGCGACTACGGGGCTTGGGACCTCGGGGCCTCGGCATGTCCGTCCTGCTAGAACACCGAGTGTGCCCCTGTGCTGTCGTGACACGCCTAGTGTTTGCGTATTGTGCTTCAGCGAGTGTATAGATCAATCAACTGAACAACACAACAGAGGACTGTGCAATCTTATTTGGCGTATCCTGCCGTGGTTTTTGCCGCTTATTTTTTATGCCGCAAGCATTGCTATGGAGTACCTTTGGCCACCATCTTCAGCTTAGCGTCACTATTTTCGCCGTTTCACTCGTTCACTTGACCGATTGCTGCCCTGGTTTTTTGATAGTAGTTTTAGCTGAATAGACTGTTCCGTTTTCCTGTGGCAGTCTTCATCTACATCTTCGTCCCACAGACTGAATGTTCCCTGAGCTGTTCCGTAGTTGGGGAAGGACAGAACGGCAGACTAGGTTGTTTGGAACGGGACTGCGCATGGCTCTTTTCTGGGTTCCGTACGCAGGGGAGTGTGTAGGTATGCTTCTCGCAGTGTGCTGAAAAGCGTGCCGCATTTTCGTTGTCCATGTATTGCCCGCCCGGTACCGGTAGTATTTCCACATTATTTCCGTATTCAGTGGCCGATATCGTCAAATTTCACCGGAATTTTACCGGACTTTTCCGAATCAACACCGATCCGGACCGGATCTGGTACGCTACTTGGGTTGCGGGCCTTGCCATGTCCGGTGAAACTCTGATTTTGTTCGTGATTTCATGCATTTTCCGGGCCTCTGCCAAGAAAAGATTCCTATATTGAGGCTTACCGAACTCCATTGGCACTAATCTCGAAGAGTCTCCTTGCTTAATTATGTCTCCTTTGCCTAATTTCGGCACTTGCTTTATGATTGTATGGGCCAATGTATCCACTTCCCTAAGGTCACCGTTTAACGTCGGCCCTCCGGTGATTTTTATTCAGCGGGATTCAGCTATCCTTTGTCAACCAAGGACTATTTCAGCTTCGCGTTACTGAGAGATTGTAGTGCCCGACAACTTCTGGACTTCACAGTCATGATACAAGGTGTTGTCGATGACTTCCATTCGTGGTGGGTTACCGGTTTCCTGTGTTTTGCTTTGGCCAGTAGTCACATGGTTGAAGCTCAGGCTTACCGTACTTGGGGTCGTGACTGGCTTTGGTATTGCTTGTCCCGCGTTATCCCGTGTTAACATTGGGGGTGCCAACCTGATCCATAGGGGTATCGACGAATGTTTGTATTAGTCACTGGCGTAAAGGTTGTGTTTTCACCTCAGGCTATTGTTATTTCCAGCTGTGGGTGCCCTCACCTTACAATACAGGATGCATTCGAGACATCCGCAATAAACCATGTAGTTCGGGCGAAAATTTGCTGCACTTTTTATGATACCACAGCTGACAAGCACCACACTAAATAACTTTCTATTTTACCATAATCCAGCACCTATTCTCCTCACATGGACAAACTAGTGGTGCGTCTTCAACCCTTTATTTCCAGTTTGATGTCGCAAGGTTCTGGTCTGAGTAGCCATAATCTTAAAGAGAGCAAACGAACTCAACGCCGAGAAGGACATTAAGGAGTTTCAAAAAGGGTTGTCAACATCAAGCAGGTCAAAGAAAACCCTACGGAAAACCATATAATGGTATCAAACTGGAAACTGTGCCTAAAACGGCAACTGGTTCAACAAGATACGGGATCACTTAAAGTTTGATGGTTTCAGTATTTCCTCCAGCTTTTCCCAAGGTACGTCTTCTAGTCAGCAGTTGACTATTCTTTCAGCGGGATAAAGACATCCTGTTAGTCATGTTTGAAATTTTGTTTGCGAGAATGACCTCTTGGAATCTGAACAAATCTATGGGGATCAGAGGTTGCTTTTGAGTTGTTGGATTCCGACTGGAAGTCCTCTATGCGACTTGAGACCAATGGCCTCACCCACCTTATGTTCGAACTTAAACCAGGGGAAATATAAGTTCCTGGGATGACTGCTGTTGCTTCTAACGATGAGACATCAGATATCTGTCCCAACGCGGAATTACCGACATCTTGCGCTTCCAGTTGAAGTAGCCTCAGTACTTGCAATACATCGAAACGTAATTAGGTCTCGACCACACCGGGAACTCCCTCAGAAAAGTAATACCACTGGAACTTATTCACTGTCTTCCAACGTCCTGAAGAAGGAATATTCGAATCGACACCGTATAAAGCAGATATACAGCCTGGTATGTGAGGACCATTGGTCACTGTCGCAAGCTGCTATCACAGGAACATTGCTTCTTGATCTCGAACCTCTTGTCGCCTATCCTGCTCGAAGAAATGGGTAGTGCGGTCTTGATAATCCTGTAGGACGGCCGTTGCAATATGGAATTTATTGTCCGCATGATTCATTGTAGTTCTTGCTCAGCCACTAAGCAAGAAAACTATTAAGATTCCCAGCCAAAGCCTTTAGTTCTAATAAGAACCTGACCGCAAAGCAGCCGGATATGGCTGGCCCACCTACTTGGCTGCATTATTCTTCCACTCATTTCCGGTTGAGATGCCAGCTTAAACCAACCCCAGCCCGGCACACCAGGAGATTACTTCGCCAGGCCTCTGCTCACTGACCAAGGTACGGCTGAATCCTGGACTCAGGGTAAACCATTTTGTATAACTCGTTGGAGGCACGCGAACCGTCATACGTCGAGGTGCACTCCCATTTTGCAATTGTACACCATTGCCTTGAGGGAAGCCCGGGTGACATGACGGCAGTATAAGTGTCACAGGTTTATTAAAGCTGCTCCGGGTTTTGCCATTCGTGGTGCAATCTCATCTCATCTCATCAGTTGCGACCGGACTCCCGAAGAACTGGAAGCAGTTGATCACTAAGAAAGTGAGTCCAGTCACAGAATCCCGTCAGTCTTGAAGAACCACTTGCAATCTGAAGGCACAAAGTGCACACTGCATCTGAATATCTCAACCTCTGAGCATGTTGGATAGCCTGTGTATTGTCGCCCAGGGCGACATGCTCTTAGTCAAAGTTCCTTAGGATAATTTTTACTCCACCATCCGTCAAACACGATAACACGCTCTGCAGAACTTTCTGCATGGAAAACTTGGAATGAGTTAGGGATATAGGGGGAAAGCTGTGATATGATACAGCAACTCATTGAGGACTGACACCTTCCAGGTACTCCATGTAATGAACCCACTACTGGGACACCATTATCATCGTTCAGCCTTAAACAGTAGGGCATGTCCCACTGACCGCTACCTTTCTTTCCAGAATTGCACGTTATTATAGGAAGAATGAACACATTGTGGGCAGGAAATGGAAATACAGGAGCGGGATAAGAAAAGAATGCCGTAGTAGCTGACACATGGTATACAGTTTAACTGGGCGCATGCGATTTCTCAGTCATCCTGATTCACCAGATGCCACCACGACCACCACTGTTCACGGTTTGCTGCCTTATTCCTCATTGTCCTCCGCCCGACCGGTTGCCGGGTTCCCTGGACCCCAACCATGGAGATAAGGAACATTATCTACGTTTACTGTACATTTTTTCATTTCACGTTGCCACGTCATCTTTTGATTTCTATGCGGATCCCTCCAATTCGTGGGAGGAACGAAAAACAAGACAAGATAGATCAGCGTTCACGATACGCAACAAATGGCCGAACCAACACAGTCTACGAAGTTTGTTACATTGTGATAAAATATTCGTAAAGGCGGCGTCCAATACTAGATTTCTAACCTTCACACTACTTATCCGGTCACTCCATCCAATGTTAACGATACTGCATAGGTACCAGTGATGGAAAACCAACTAACAAACATTTTCAGCATCCCAGCTTCACAACCATAAAAAAGAGCTGAGTGCACGGTGGTACAGCAAACATGACATTTCAAATATGAGGCAACACCACAAGTGCCTGAGTTCAGCATATGCTGCTCGGGCCTTAGGGATACATGTGTGATCACTTCCAATCCCATGCTACCATTCTTAGTCAAAAAACTACCGGAGTAAATGAAGCGGTCAACAATTGTTAGTTCTCCGTCCAATATCAACCTCGTGTAACAACACTTTGCACTTCGAAGGTGTAAAGCACGTGCAGAATGGAGTTACAACCCTTGCCAGTCTGTCCAGTGCATCGTGTTCATGTTCCGCAGATTCCAAGAAGCATGTGAGGTCGACTATGTAATTTATGTGAGCTTCTCTCCACTTGACAGTTTGACACTTACATACTGAAGATCATCCAAAATATCCTCCGTTACCTCGTCGATGTCGAAGGTAACCAAGAATGGGGAAATGGGACATCCCTGTCTAATACCACTAGTTATTTATAATGCATTTGTAAACGTCAGGACCGAACGACGCAAATGGTGTCGAAAAGTCAGTGTACCATGTATTGGTTCTTATTGTGAATGGTTTAATGTTAATAACATCTCCCAACAGCACTGTGCTATTATTATTATATCATTAACAACATTTTGAATGAACTTGATAGTTCGCCGTATGCAGTTAGGCGACCATAAATATGCAAGTATGACGCCAGTGACGGGTCCATGAACTCCTCTGGCATACCACTCCGATGAATACCGCTGTTTGGTCGAGTGAATCGAAGGTGCCTCTGAAGTAAACAACAACTACGATTGTCGGGTGACGGTATGGTGTTTCAATTAACTACAGAGGGGTAGAAATCTGGTCGATGCGATCTCTCAACCTGGGCAAAATTTGGCCTGCTGTCTATGGACGTTGCTCTTGCGAACCGGTGTCAAACGGCTTTGTTGAATCTAGGGCTCTAACAACTGTCGGGATTAAACCGACCCCACAGCTCCGGGGGGTGTCCTTGGTGGGTATAAACAGCGACTTGCTCCAGGATACCGGATTTCGTTCCACGTGTCAGATGTCATGGGACAAAGAGGCAAGTACTTTTATCAAAACCTTTCCATCCGGTTTGAAGAGAAGTGGGGAGATTTTGTCGGAACTGGCCAATTTTCCCAGGTTTAGTAGTCTGGTGTTTGACTCTACTTCCAATTCCTATGGTGGATCGAAAGATGTCCCAAGGACTCGAAGTTCCCTGGAGCTGCCTCATTGAAAGATCCTGTAGAAGTTCGCTTCGCTTATGCCATCACTGGTTTTGAACAGCCGAAGCCGAGTTCGTGCTCATAATCTTTTATCCGGCCTCACGAATGTGGTATTCGTCGGGACTGCAATTTCATTTTTTCTCTTCAATTTTGCCATCGAGATGGTTATGGAGTTAGTCTCATTCTCTTGTGAGAATGGGACGAAAAATGTGCGGACAATATCGTCCGTCTGAATGGAAATCTAATGTCTAAACAATAATTTAGATCATCCGTAATGTTTTTTACCTTGGAAGTGTAAAATACTGTTGCAAGCCTGGATTGACCCGAAGCCGAACGTCGTTCTTCTGAGAAGGAATTGGGTGAAATAGGGTAACAGTTATTTGGATAGTTGTATCTCACCTGGTGGCCGCATATTGGATAAAGTGCTCTCGCGCATACAGAAGGCTCGATTGGGTTTCATCAGTTTGAAGTATCTGTGCCGTCGGCTTGACATCCCATTATCGATCAAAGGTCGAGCATACACGGCAGTGGTGAGGTCGGTACTGCTCTACCGCTCAGAAACATGACCGTTGAGAGCAGTTATGTGAAGACTCGGTGGTTGAACGCCGTTATCTTCGTAGCATTGGTAAATTATGGTGCGAGAATTTTGTGAGAAACTCAGGTTAAGCGCAAGTTACTTAACCCAAGAGTTCAATCTTTAAAATAGGCATTGAATAAGAATAGGTTGAGGTGATTGGGATGTCCTGCTATTAGATGAAACTGGTGCTGGTTGGGGGGTGGTTTGACATGGTCAGCTGATGACAAGAGAAACGAAGCATGGCAACTTTGACTAGCTGATTGGTGTATGTGCAGCTAGACTACCGGGTTGGGGTCCACAAGATCCCCTCTCCAATCGAAGGTTAAAGGCATTGGGTGATGTGGCTCAATGCAGCGGTTGGTGGCGTCCTCACATTCGGAATTTTCTTTCTTGTGTGTAGTTGTTCAAGTTTTTATTTTGCGGGCGATCTTTCGCAATTTGTCTGTCTCCTTTGAGTAAATGGTGTTGTGAAGTAGTAACCAATACCAGAGGACGTTGCTTGTAAAGTTGTACCATAGCGCTTCGCCGAAGCCACTCTCATCAGCATGCGACCGCAACATAGGCGCATGGGCCCCACTGTGCACATAAAACGATAATTGTACTAGAAACCCGCACCAGCGGCAACTTCCATTTAATGGTCAGAAGTGCAGGACTACGCGAAACGTAAGAAATTTCTCCTTTCTCAGTTCTTTGCTTCGGCTGACCGACTGAACCCGATCTGGGGTAACGGTTACTCCTTCTTTGAAGGCTCGCGCCCATATCGGCAGAGTCGGTGCCTCCGATTGGGACATCGCAGCTGACATTCGTCGTTCGTCCGGATGTTTGTCGTTTATTGGGATTTATCCCTTTTGTTGTGAATCTTGTTTAGAAAAAAGCCACCCATGTATTACCAAGGGTAGCGTTTCTACGGGTTTATGCGTTCTTACATAGGAGTGCGGACTTTGCGAAGCTAGAGAGGGTGCAGCGAACCACCATTCGCGTCGTCGTGCGGCTGCATGGATCAGGCTGCGAGGATCGATTGGAACTCATCGGTTTGTTTACTGCTGCATTCTGCCATTTTTGTGGGGTCCTCATGTCAATGTAATTTATTCTGCTAGGTGAAAAGGGACAGAAGCTGCAGGCGGAATTCTTACTCCATGAATGAAGCCAGTCTAGGGGTATGCGCTTACCCTTAAAAAGCTTGAACTCAATAAGTTACCACCGGTCTGTCGCCTCCCGAGAAGAACGCTCAAACTGCGGAGCTCGCTGCCAGAATAGGATGACTACCGTAAGTCGAAACTGGACAACTGCTTGTTGGCGAAATGATGAAACTCTTTCCGATATTGCAGTTTCCAGAGAGTCAACTATGATGAGGCTTACACTGGTGGACACCTGCGTCTCCTGATCAACGAACAATTTGTTTGGGGCGTTAAACTCCTTATTGGACTTTGCAGCAGCCTATCCTGAATGTTGCGGTAAAAATGATTCCGGCAAGCCTAATTATCTGTGCATTTGATGGGATGACAGAACACTACCGACTGTTCTTCCGTTTGGGCAAGCTTTATATTTCGTGACCTCTTGAATGCCATATTGGTTTGATCATGCAATTGTCGATGGTAATTAATACGCTTAGTGGGTTCAGGCTCACGTTGGTTTTCTGCTTTTTTGCATTTCAGTTCGGTCACGTAACCCGTCGAAAGTCGTTCCAGTGCATGCCATATTAGCAATGGGCCGTTTGCAGAAGCTGGATAACCGTATTCAGTTAATGTTACAAAATGGAATTAGGGATCGTTTTAGAACAGTTTTCGTTATGATCGGAAACAAGGGCCAGGACCAAGTGAGAGAAATCATGTACATTTGAAAACTTATTTGATTCAGGTTCCCATTATGCACCAGATTATGAATACTTTGTGCAACAAGGGGAAACTGAGTGTTCTTTGGTGTTACAAGAAAGAGTTGTCTTTCAGCACGTAGGTAGCTTTTCTTGTTTTTATCCTGTAGGCATCGCAAGAAAAATCTAAAGCTTCTCAAGTGAGTTTCTTCGAAAGGTAATTTTTCCCAGTAAGAAAAGAAAAGCGGGTTTGACGAGCGACGCCACCATCTTTGAGCAATTCATCTGCACAACGGATATCAGATGGAGCTACTATCACGAAACTCACAAGATCTTGGGCCAGACGTTTGATATGTGTATTCTCCAAGATTTTGAAGCACTCACACCGAACACCCTTGCGCGCACTGTTGAGACCGTCTCCGGTGGTGGGCTTATCGTTTTTCTGCTGAAGTCCATGGATTCACTAAAGCAACTCTGTACTATGGCTATGGTTTGCACTGGTTTATTTACTTCTATTTGATCAGGATGTTCATTCTAGATACCGTACAGATGCTCATCGGGATATTGTTTGCCGATTCAATGAACGTTTTCTTTTGTCACTCGCAAGTAATCCGAGATGCTTAGTTTTAGATGACCGTTGGAGAATACTTCCACTCAGTAAAAGCGTGCTCAGTAGTCTTCAGATCAACGCGTCGAAAGCTCAAGAAACTGCAGCTGCATCACATGATGAGCTACAAAAGCTCAAGGTATGATCTTGTTCTGAATAAGGATGACGGTTATTGTTCAGTAATCCGAAAGTGTTGCAGGCCTGGTCTGTACTTGTTGGGCTTGGAATCAATTGGTGCTTTGTTCAATTGACCCAATGCTAAAAGCATCTATCGTACTACCTTTGCTCATATTCGTTTAAGCTCCTCCAGCTCTCACTGTAGATTATTACTTCTCGCTTACACTAGAGCCGTTGTTTACATTAGTCCATTAGGGCTAGTGGAACTAGCATTCGGATGAGGTTGCACATATCACTAACCACTGAGCTCGTATTTACGATTGTCTCTGGAAAGCTGGTGTTACTCTACTCTGGCTACTAATTGACGTGAAAAGGGGTAGAAAAAATCTTCGTCTATTGCGTTTTAGTCACTTTTGGAATGCACCTCTGATTTAATAAACCACACAATATACTAGTATTTTCACGTAGTTTTGATTCAATATAGCTAATTTTTACCTTCGAGTTGTGCCTTGTATAGTTTCGTTTCATCTGCAGCATAAATCAACCACCAAAATGATACGGGGTTTTTTCTTTATACCACCAAATTATCACTTTCCAGGTCGTCCTGACAGAAGACGGATCTCCATTCGCACCATTGATTAAAATCTGCGTCACAATGGACCAGGCACGTGGTGTAGTGCAGTTTTGTGCTTCATTGGCTTCCTCAGTACAAAGCCTCTCAACCCCTGGGCAAAATGTTAACTTGCAGTTGTCCAAAAATACGGCCCAATCTTTGCTGAATTCAATAGGCTCCAATCAACCGAACGCAGGAGCGTCCTCAGCTATTGTGGTCATGACTGCTGGTCGTGGCCGTGGAAAGTCCGCTGCTCTCGGTTTGGCTTTAGCTGCTGCAATCGAAGCTGGACTCCCTAATATTTATGTTACCGCACCGAGTCCAGAAAATCTGACCATCCTCATGCAGTTTGTGGTTCGTGGTCTGGGAGCCTTCAGTTATGAAGAACACCAGGACTATGTTGTCACCAGAACGACAGATCCGGATTATAATCAAGCGGTAGTTCGGATTGATATTCACCGTCAAAGTCATCGCCAGTCATTGGTCTACCTTGCACCTTGGGAATTGGCCAGTCACTTGAGCCGAGGAGGTCAACAGGCCGACCTCGTTTGCGTGGATGAGGCTGCAGCAATCCCATTGGCACTAGTGCGCCACTTCATTCAAGGACCTCGCCTCGTCTTCATGGCATCAACTATCAATGGATACGAAGGCACCGGGCGTTCATTGTCTTTGAAGCTGATCAAACAGTTACGGAACGAATGTAGAGTTGCCGAAGCATCTGTTCGTCTCAACCCAAAGCTCGTCTTGCCCAATATCGATCCCAAACCTCAGCTTTCTGAAAAAAAGCTCGGGAAGGGCCTGCAGTCCGGTAAGTTTACTATTGTATGATGTAGTACGCATATTTATGCAGTATTTCTCTGCGTGCTTCACGCACCATGAGAGAGTCAGGTAACTTGTCACATAGACTTTTTTCCCCGACCAGCTTTTCTAATTTTGAAGCGATTTCTAAGTAACGGAATATTTTTTCGTTGCTGTTTGGTTAGTGGTTGTTAAAGGCGATAGCTCGTGATATATTAACGCCGCAATGCCTTGTTTGTTGGGCTTTCGAGTCAATGTCTCCGGTTAGGATTGGAAGAGAAAAATGCTGCTTTTGCAGTTTGTGCAACCTCAAAGTATCACTCCCCTAAGTGCTGCTGTCATGCCTTCCATAAGAGAGACTTTACCAATCTTTGTTCTGAAGTAGGAACCACGCAAGATGCTATGGACAATTGCGGCTCGGTAGATTTGGTTGATGGTAGGATTCATGGGAGAGCATTCCTTACTTGGGTTCAAATATACACTTCAACTGACTGCCCTCAGCTTTCGCGCACTAAACTAGATAGGGCAACAAGCTATCCTAGCTAAAACTCGAAATTTTTAGGATAGATGTATGCCGCGTTTTTGGAGCACGTATAAAAACATCAGTTCTGTAATCACTTTGTAGCCCAGATGCAACCTCTCGTTTAATTTTTCGCGTACCAGGTGATCCGGTTCCTACTGCTCATGTTCATTTGGGTGCCAGATGTCGTCCTGAGCATGCTAACCGAGCGTGCACTGTCACGCTGGATCCCAGTCATTAGTCGTTTACATGCGATTCGATTAGATGGTTCTATATGGATGAGCAGCAGTCGAGTGATGCTTTTTCGCTATTCATCGTGTCTGATCCCCGCCGCCGGTGGTCGACAGAAATGCGTTCAACCTGAGTTGAGTGTGTCAATTGAGTCTATTTCGATTTTTATAAGAAAGGTTTGTTCGTCAGAAGTAATCTACGACCAAAACGAATCTACGAGAGACGATCGCCGTTGTCGGTGTGGTTGGCTGGGATAGAGAATAAGCCCCTAACATATCGTTTTATCGCCTTTAATTGATCCACTTAGGCGTTAAAATCATCAGTATCGAAGACAGCGTGCGTTGCACTCACTTTTTAGAATAGTCGGGATAAGTTGCCATAGAACTTGCCTCAACAGAGCTGCAGTCAGTGGCTGCATACACAGAGGCAATGAAAGAGCAAAATCGATGTGTACTGCAGGTGTGGCTCGCGAGAAATGATGTTCTTCAGGGTTCCCTCGTTTCATCTTCCTTTTTTACTTTTGTCGTTGATATGATTATGGAGATAGCCCCATCACTATGTGAAGATGGTGACATTAGTATTTGCAAAAATAAGAAATTGTTTGGATTGGAATATGTTGTTGTTATGTCACTGATGGAGTTGCAAGTTTTACTCGACCGTCAGAACCATAGTGTGGGTTTGCCTACGATGCGTTTTGCATCTTGAAAGTGTGAAATACTGTTATAGAGCTGGATTTGCTTGAAGTCGAAAATTTTTATTGGAAGGGAAAAGTTGAACGTGGTAGATAAATCTTATTGTTTAGACAACTACATCTCATCCAATAGTTAAATATATGACGAATTATTTTTGCATAAACGGAAGCCTCGATTGGCATTCACCAATTTAAAGCATCCTTGGCGTCGACGCCACTTTCAGCTGTGGATCAAGTTTGGAATATCCACTTCAACAGTAAGATGGGTCCTGCTATGCGGCTCAGAAACACGGTCGTTACGCGCAGACAATTGAAGCCGTTCGTTGCTTGATCACCGTTGTCTTCGCATTATTGATAGTCGAGGTTAAGTGTAGGACATTGGGTCGTATAACTCAGTCAATCGAATAAGCACGGATTTTGAACGGATTGCGGTTGCGCATGCTTACAGATCGTCTGCTTTGGTACACACTATTGTTCAAGACATGTGGTGGTTAGAAGCTTGGTCAGGGTGTCTAGTGCTTGGCTTGACGGTAGGGTATAAGAACTTTTACCGATGGTCTGTCTCGATCGAGTCAAGTTAGATTATCGTTTTGATCTCCATGAGATTCCCTTATGCCGCGGTCGGTGGCGTTCTTGCATTCCAAATATCTCCGCTTCTCCGTAGTCCTGCTGTCTTATGATCTGGTTTTTTGTTTCACCATTTTTCGGTGCTAGAAGGCAGCAACCGGAGCATGAGCACGTTTATGCAAGTTAATATGTGTACAAGCTGGAAACCGAGCTGTTCGTTTTTGTGTGGTTTGCATTTTGCAATCAGTCTGTCACAGAGCAGCAAACAACTCTCTAGGTTCGAAGCAGGTTTTGCTATCGTGGTTCTGATACATGGCTTCTTCAATTATTCATTTGTCCAAAAGCACCATTCACTGCAATCGGATTCACCAACATAAATCTGTTGGATAGCACTGCCTTGCTCCTGTGGTTATTCTCCACACTGACGTTGTTCGTGTTTGACATTGCTGGTGTTTCATTTAACCATGTGAACGGGGAACTTCTTCACGATGTACGCCTAACTGTCGAAGAAAGATCTTTGTAAGATGAACTGCAGGTTAGGTCCGGTTAGATCGGCCTCATCGGTCTTCTTTCATTGAGTGTGATACTTTATCCATGGTCATCGGTCCTAAACAATTTTCTCGAACAATGGACTTGTCTTTTGGACTCCGTTTTCTTGTTTGCTATTTTGCGTAGAATTTACTGGTTTTGATAGTAATTCCAAGATGATAAGAATTGAATTTAAAATTCTCTCCTTACAATTTGATGGGGGTATCTCAAAAGTGAGTTCGATTTTTTGTAATTAGTACCGTGTACTTATGAGAGAAGAGAATTCCTTAAGAATCACACAACCGGTTTTGCGGTTGTCACCGCTCGTATTCGATGCTGTTCGGTCATCCATAGTCTCATCTGATGATCGAACAAGAATGTACCGTGTGCGTACACTTGGCGGGTGGCAATAACCGCCAAACCGGTCATTTCGTCCTCATCCGTGGGACAGTGCTCACAAAGAACCGAAGAATTAGGACCATGCACCCTCTTTCCGATGGTTGTTCTTGACTAACCGACGGAAGCCGTCCGGAAATAATTGTTTTGGTTCACAAATGGATTCATTATTTTTGCACTGCTGCTGATTCAAGTTAGAATCTAGCGCGGAAATAAATCTGTTTTTGTTTTTCTTCGTGCAAATTGTCATCCTAGTTCTTTCTCGTAAGATTGGTGAAACTGGAATTAACCGTTGAGATTTATTGTTTTATTTTTGCCCAGCTGGCTCCTGCGAGGTAATGAATGTCTCTGATTGGAACTGTCCAAAGTGTGTGCGACGGGAACTCTAGTTACCGCGTTAGTCGCGTACTCAGAAAGCCGACTAAGGGCCGAAAGGATCTATGTCTATCTTGGTGAAGCCACCCCACGTCTTCAGTCGGCCAGCAAAGGGAGATTTCTAGCTTGAAAATGGTGACTGTATTGCGCTTTTCTTCATCAGTTCCGTTTATAATTGGCGGAGGACATGGGCGAACCGCTGTAAGTGATGTCTTTAAAGGAAAGAGCAATTTCTCTGACTTTCATGCAGTGGTAGCGCTTGGTGACATTCAAGATGCGATCATACCAATTGATTTTTACCACTTGGCGGAGACACCAGGGATTGGAACTTTCCATGCGTTTTGTATTGTCTGCTCTTACTGACCAGGTTTTGCATGAGTACATAAGAACCTGGCGGATGGTAACTTGGTGGGGCGCAGCTTCATGTCAAAGCTTATTTCACTGCGAGACTGCGGAGTGTTGCGAAGTTACACGAGCGCTTTCCTGGTTCAGTATACACGAAGTTTTCACTAATCCTTAGTCTGGTCGTCTGGTTGAATATTAAATTCCAGGTGACGCACTTGCGCCAAGGTTTTGCCAGTGATTTGGATAGCTTGTGTCGGGTCTTGCGAAGTCGTGAAGAACTTCGTTTTTCAGTGTTTATTTCCGGACCGACAGCTTTAGCTTTGCGTGCAATCCGGTTCATAACCATCTAGACAGTTGCGGGATCGTGTCAGAATGACAGTGTCGCCGGCTAATTCGAGTTCACTGACCCGACGGTCGTAGCCGAGTCGCATTCCTCAAAAGCCGTTGAGGACATGATGCATTATCTAGCCTGGTAGCCCTGGCGAATGCTAGAGCCTGGTGGGAACTTTGGAGATTCTTGGCCGTAGGTACGGACGCGTCCCTGTGTTGACGCGTAGTGTGCTGCTAACAATCTAACTTTTTCGGGGATCTCATTGCGTCGAAGTTTGTCGCAAAGTAACTGTCTGTCTGTCATCAGACAGTGGTGCGAAAAATAGTTCGTGAGCTCTGCTTTCCATACAATTCATACTAGGCTAATGGACCAGAAATTCAGGCTAGACGTAACTTCCTCAGACTGGGGCTGCTAGTCGGCCCTCAGGGGCTATTAACCCACGGTAAAGCATGTTATTGTTTATCCCAGCTGAAATGTATGTTGCATTATTTTAATTTGTCTACTTTCTTCATACGTACCCCCACATGGTTTCCAGATACAGCTCACTTTTGTAGCTCCACCCCTGTCTTTTACACTGTCCCTTCGACGGAGAGCTTCCATGCACACTCCCGTTGCTACAGATTCGATTCTGGTGAGAAATATCAATCACTTCGGAGTGTACAAGTATGTGGATGTTTGGACAAGAGAGCATCGGGTACGCATACCTGACGAGCGACAATAACCGCGAAACCGGTCGTGTGCTCCCGGGCAAATTTCGTTTACGCATCCAGATACTACTTCCTGCTTCTATATATATATATATACATATATATATATATATGTATATATATATATATTCGCATACCGAAATGTGGCTCTAAACGATCAGCTGGGTTACCCAGAGCATGGCTTACCCAGCATCTCTGCTGTCCTGTGTTCATGGGGCAGTTTTTCGGACGAACTTTTCTCTTGTATGTTGCACAGACAAACTGACAGTTGTGGACATCATTTAACGGTCAACTTTTCTATTTTCCGTTTCTTACCCAATCAGCTGATACGTCCCGTACACTTTACGAGATCACTCTGGACGATGCAATCCGATATGCTAATGGGGATCCAGTGGAGGCCTGGCTTACAGAACTCCTCTGCCTAGATTGCGGCTCGAGTCTGATCCGCGAGAATCCTAGTCTCACTGGTGCGTATTATCCGCCCGTGGATCAGTGTCAGTTATACTTTGTTAATCGTGACACCCTCTTTGCTTACCACAAATCCACGGAAATATTTCTGCATCGTTTGATGGCTCTCTACGTTGCTTCTCACTACAAAAACTCACCCAATGACTTGCAGCTGCTATCGGACGCTCCTGCACACCATATATTTTGCCTGTTAGCTCCATACCAACCAAATTCCGGTAGGATACCAGAGATTCTGTGCGTGCTGCAAGTTTGTCTTGAGGGAAGAATCAACAAAGATCGTGTTTTGCGAAGTCTGTCACGTGGAATACGACCATCTGGTGACTTGATTCCTTGGACAATAGCTCAACAGGTAAGTTATCATTTCAAAAAACCTGAAAAGTTTCTCGTCATAATGCAAATCGGTGATTAATTTTGTAAGACTATTTTGTGGTTGGCAAACAATTATGCAGTCGATTACCAGGGGCATTTAATAAAGCATAACTCAAGTATCACTCATAGATGGATAGCGACTTTGCCATTGAGCGTGGTAGTTTTTTGTTCTGTACGTGGGACCTGGCGTGACAGTTATTGGCTTGCGATTTTCCGGTTCTTCATCAGTTACCAATAGGGTTATAAGAAATGGAATGACAATTTTTGCATATCGTTAACAGATGACTCGTTACCACACCGTATATATAATCATTCCACTCCATATTTCGTGTCCATGATAGTCTGTTCTCCCCCATAGTACACTGAGCCTTTATGGCTTTTGTTCCGTGCCCTTCTCGCTCCACTTATGCTGTAAGCAACATATCCAAAAGATCCCAGTCTGAGATTGGGTTCGTTTGTTATCAGGACTCACGGTGTTACACAGTTTTCTGTTCTATTTTTCCGTCTGGGTGCATTGGAAAAGGGGCAACCGATAGTCTCTGAGGTTCACAACGTTATTGTGAGGGACTGGCAGTAGCCAAATGAATTAAGCATCTGTCGCCAAAACGTTCAAAGGTTCGAATTTCACTTTAGTGATGCATGGAGGTCGGCTGTGGCCCGAATGATTACCGCGACCGATATGTTGGTATCTTAAGTGTTATTCCAAGTTCCGCAGTTATGGCTCCCGGTTCTCCCGTGTAGCGGATTCTAGAGGTTATGGAGGTGCTTCTTTCAGTTCACTAATGCACGAGGCATATGATGACAAGGACGTGATATAAAACTACGTTAAATGCCTATTTCAAGCCCGTTGTTGAAGTAGATTGCCGTCCAATATTGCGGAGGCATAATTGCGGGGTATCATAATGTTGGAGCGATGGACCACACCTTGTATGCTGTCTCAAGCTTCGGGGCACACATATCTTTGCGGTGAACGGCCGTACTGGTTGTAGTTCTTCTCTATGGCATTTTGAACTTTTTAGTTAGCTTTATGTTTATTTCTCATGCAAGGAGTTAATACAGTGCTCCTTCGTGCCCGGAATTCCTTCGGGATAAATCAGTTTTGTTCGCTTTGCGTGACTCTCGTTGAGAATTTTTTTCAGTAGTGTTATCCAAATGGGAGCTGGCCAATATGTTTATTCAAACGGGGGGGGGGCGGTAAACGTCTTTCAAGAGTAAGCAATACATGACTACATTTAGTCGGACCGTTTACATTTTCTATTCATGAATTACGCTAATGGCTGATAACCAGTAATGGTCAAGTGGGTTAAGCGTCCCTTACTCCGAAAAGGGTAGAGGCTCAAATCCCAGATCTACCTTTCACTTTGATGGTAGGCAGCAATTCGCTGTCCTGCTCGTTACCATGCATGACCTAATAAAACCTTATATAGTCCCATACCATTCTAAGTTTCAGATCCATGGTTGCCGGTTTCTTACTCCATGCAGTGGATCCTAACGTCTATACGGCATGGACCTTCTTCTTCACTCATGCGTAGTGCGTTATAAAGGAGATCTGGCTTATCACTTGCACTCTGAAACTTGCTTGTCTCACTTTGTACGATCAACTTGTTTCTTTCCTGCCACTGACACTTTCACTATGCTGCCTTCGGCTTTCGATTTTTTACAGTTTTGTGATGCGCAATTTGGAGAATTGTCCGGTGCTCGGGTGGTTCGCATCGCTACGCATCCCGACTATCAGAATCTAGGTTACGGAACTCGTGCTATTCAGCTGCTTCATGACTACTATGCTGGTAAGGTGGTAAGTAAACAGTTTCATTTTCTCATCACAATTTATATATGACATTTCCCGGCATTTCCGAATTGTCTATCTCTTACAGCCTACTCAATCTCCTGACAAGGGAGCTGTGGGCGAACTGAGCTCGAAAACCTCGCACCAAAGCGATGCTTCTAGAGAACAGAAAGTGAAATCTTCAACTTCTGCTGAATTGTCGGTTGGCGAGACTGGAGATGGCAGTGATGATGAAGAGGAACTCATCGAGCAAACGGATGAGGATATACAACCCGATGTGGCTCCGAACGAGAATGGTGAAGATGGGCTAGTCGGTGATGCGGATACTGATGCAAAATCGCAATTACTGATGGAGAAATTTCAACCCCGAGGCCCATCCAGCTTGCCGCCGCTTCTCAGTCGTCTATGTGAGCGTCAGCCAGAAAGGTTGCATTATGTAGGTGTGTCTTTCGGTTCCACTCCAGACCTTTTGCGATTTTGGAAACGAGCTGGCTTTATACCGGTTTATCTAAGACAAACTCTGGTGAGTGCTTGAACTTGTCGTTCCCCGTATTGAAGAATTTTATTTTTTGTCTGCAGAATTCATAAAATCCAACATCTGTGTCACCGAATCTTACACTGCGGTCAGTAGTTGGTGTTGAATAGGGTGGCATTCTGATTAAAACACCCGACAGTTGGTTCGTATCTTTCTTCGGACACGATAGTCTTACAGTACTGATAATTGCTAGTGTATAGTCAATCTGTTTAACACAGGCCCGTGTACAGACCATGTGCCATTAAAGTCTTGGCGGAGGAGATCAAGATTATGCAAATGAAAGAGAAAACGCCTCTGAGTGGGGCTCATCACACGTGTCGTCTGCTTGCGGCACCTTCAAATCATTACTAGTCCTTCTTGGTCCATGGTTCGGCCTCGGGTTCGGGACCATCCGGTTGCCCCTATCAAAGCAACGAGTTGACTTAGTCGGGTTGTGGTTTTCTCTGACATGCTGGATGTGTATAATGCGTAAAAAATCGTTTCACTAGTCAAAAGCGCAGAAGTGACTGGTTTGTCTGCGAAAAGGTTTTTCTCGTTCGCTATCGTTACTGGTTTTCTGGCTGCGAATTTCTGTTCAAATTTTCATCGTCCTAAATACTTTGGAGGGGTGAATCACATGACATCAGGTGCACAGATTCATTGCCTGCACATAAACTGTACTGCGACGCTCGCGAAGAAAGAATCTATGGGATTTCATTTAATTGTTTGTTACTGATTTGATATCTGTCACGAATGCGATTAGTCACCTCATAGGTAAGTTATGCCGCCGGATTATCTGTAAATATTTTGGTGGTTACTCTGCTCCAGGGCTTTCACGGTTTTTCTTTTTTCCCTATCCTGATTGATGCGTGTACGCTTGAATATGTTATTGCACACTGGCCCATCCAATGGGAAACTGCGTTTGCCATCCCTCTTCTGTTGACCCCACGTGATTCACTCACTCCACATTCTTCCCGCCACTTTCTTTTCTGTCACCAGAACGAGTTAACCGGCGAGTTCACATGCATTATGCTTAAACAATGTGAAGAGCAGACCGAGCATCAGATGGACAAAGCGTGGTTGCTCAAATATTTCCAAGGTGAGACGAAATACGTATTCTAGGGTGCAGTTAATTGTGTCGGGTTGGTTTTTCTTCTTAAGGCTGGATGTTCCTGTTTTTAATTTTGGGCACAAGTTCGCCGTCCGAAAAAGTAGAACTCTCGAGAGTTTGTTTATGAGTTTTGTCCCTATTTCTTTCACGTTTCTGCGGTTTTTCCCCGCCATGTCGACTACTTATCTGTACAACTAACTTCTGCTCAGAACTCACTGAGTGTCACGTGCACGTACACACGAACGGTGCGTCGTTTTTTATATTCGATTTTGTACTTACGGCAAAATAGTTCTTTGACCCTACTCCTCACTGAAGGGTATACCAGGGAAATCAGTGTATCTCTTCTAGCTCATTGCATGCAATGAACCGAGTCTAAATTTTTGTTTATGGTGATCTCTCCGAGTTTACTTCGGACGATGGTGTTCTACAACGTTCGTTTCGCACTGTCACACTTTCTTAAGCAACATCTAGGGTTGGAATGAGTTTTGCACAATTAGTGTGTAAGTTAGTTATACAGATCTGGATTGACTCAAAGTGAAGTCTTTTTCTCGGAGAATAAGAGTTTGGTGAAGTAGCTAAGCTCACTTTGTCAGCTGCGTCTTACTGAATGACCAAATATTAGCTGCAATATCGTTGCGTATACATAAAGATTGGTTGGATTTTATTAAAGATCTGTCGTGTGGGGGCGCTGTGAGAGGAACGGGTGTCAGTCAGTTCGGTTTTATCGAGCGTGATTTTTAGCAATAATGCTCGATTTCCAACAGGATTTAGAAACGTGACCATTGAAGATAAGGTGTCTTGGAAAACCGTCACTGAGAAACACGAGTTGGTGAGCACACTCGTCTTCAGTGGTCCGTACTCGTGCCGTTACATCACAGTATTTTGCTTTGAATGACGGATTGTGCTCTCAACGCACAGACCGCAGGCCCTCTGGCCAACCTTTCACACCAGAATCGAGTTTCGCTGTCATTAGAGCTCATCAACGGTGCGCACCCATCATCTCATCCAGGGTTCGAACTTTGGTCCTTTCGCATGGTAGTTATTATGCTGCCCAGCCTCTTCTGGCTGACTCGAATTACTAGGTGAATATTGTTCAGGTGTCGCCCTCAGGGATAGCGAACATCGCCCGACAACTTCGAAGGGAGGCACTGTTACTGTCTGTCAACTCCAGTCGAGTGCCTCCCACCAATTCCGAAGAACAGTCATTCAAAGCAAAATATCATTAGTCCCACACACTACTCGCAAGTAGTTGTGAGATGTATGCATCACAATGTACTAGGAAAAATTTTAAGACGTGATGGTGGGTCCGAACCGCTGAACACAGTATTATTCACCAACTTTTGTCTTCTCAATGTGCTCAGCGAGAATTCCCAAGCAAACGAAACAAGCCAAAGACTCATTTTTGAGCACCGATGTCTTCTTAGAAGGGATTTATCAGTAATGCTGAAGTTAGCCGTAAAGTACGGAGACCAACCGCTGATTCCTTTTGGAGAGTACTAACTTAGAATGAGTTCGAATGATTGGATTACGTGCTACGCATGTTCGCAGTGATTTACCATGTATAGAGTGGGAACAACGTCCACGCCGAACATGCCGCCTCACCTTCACAGTAGAAGACTTGCTAGGTTTTCTCTTGATAACCGGCCTCTCTACAAAATGCTACGAGATCTTGATGGTGATGCGCTGTCATATTACCTCGAAAGGTGTACTATTTTAATTGAGGAAACAGCCGATATTACCGGTAACGGCATTTACCGGAAGTATCGAGGGTGTTGTGCTCCTGATCTGAGTTTACCAGAGAACAGGTCCTTAACGGCTTACAAATGCCGGGTATCACTGCTACCTTTCCAATCATGCCTCCCTGCTCAGGGCCATCCAAGATGAACTCATATTTTGGTACCTGATCAGTTGTGACATGTGGTTTCATTCCGTTTCGAGTTTTAAGGCAGTTATCTGGTTCTCTCAATGCCTCAGGTTCTAGCATCTAAGCAGTGTGCTTCTTTCACGGCACCCATATCCTACGCACGAAGTTGAAGACATCCAGGAACGAGCCATGGATTCAGCGGAGCGTCCGATGTCGTGAAAGAAAACTGTACAACAGGTTAATGCGGTATGAATTAATCTGTGGTCTAATCCAAACAGCTTATATTTATCTTCTACTCACGAATTCAAGTTTTAGAAATCTTGCTCTATGCATTCGGAAGAACGGTTTGGAGAATGAAACCCCTTCTTTACTCCAACGGTAATACAGACCATTGTCATCAAATCTTTAATCCCATACTATGCAATATTTAAATCCAATATCGTTGCATGTCATCATTCGGAATATCTTGGTTTTCGTACACTCACACACCCAGTAACTACCAAAATCGAATTCGCTACGCGATCTGAAGTTTTTTATTTCGGCTCCTAAACATTTTTTTCATTCGATTGCATTTAACCGAATTTTTCATTGCTTACAAGAAAATGCCTAGTATCATAACCCCTGTTCAGATTGTTCTTCTTGTTTGACTCCTTTAGCACTCATTTTTTTAGTCTGTGAGTGGAACTGATTTGTGTTATCCTTTGATTTTATGATATCTAGTCCTTATGTACCTAGTCCCATTTCGCGTGCACAGCTACGGTACTGCTGCGTGATTCCATCATTCCGTTCGTGAGGATGGGTTTTATCGAAACCTGCGTTAGTTTATCACCACTGTGAGTCGCCAGTCCATGTCTAGCGGTTTTCCGCTTTGATTTCGTCCGCTGAATCTGCTCGCCTCCTGGGGCTCGTATGTATACACGACGCATGAAGTTTGAGCGAGAGCCTGGAACATGGTGCCCACTAGTGTGATTTAGCATTCCCGAAAGTTACTACTCTTCATTTGTGTTCGGGTTTAAACGTTAGCGCACACTGAACTGGCACTTGATCTGATTTGGGATTCTTCGGTTCTAAATGAATTTGCGGTTAATTCTAAAGCCTTCGAATTCTATCCGATGTTGTGCGTTCAAATTTCATTTGCAAGTTATCATTTTGTTCTCTTTTTTTGTGATGCAACGAAATTTTTTGTTGTAATTTTCTCCCACTTGTTTTTCCAGATTTCAGACGGAGGTTCATGAATCTACTCCCCGGTTGTTTCCGCTATATGGATGCTGCGTATGCACTGGAACTGTTCCTTAACAAATCGGCTCAAAAACTGGAATCAAATGGTGCGTGGAATTAGGATTGCCGTTTTCCCTAGATGTAGATGCTTCAAGTTAAAAGAAATAACGTGATCGGGAACTTTCGACGAAAGTTGACGTCTCACCTATCACAGGCAACTTTTTTCACATGTAGTTTGTATATATATATATATATATATATATATATATATATATATATATATCGTCACCTTTAGAGTAGGCAGTGTTTCCACATGTTTAGTAGAGTCCTTTTTTCATCCACCATGTCATTCACAAATTTAACCGTATAAAAAGACGGAAGGATTTCTTGATAGGGTTGTCCAACGTTATGCAAGATTTTGACGGACAATGGTTAAGTAGTCCAGATCATTGTCTCACGCCTATCAATTCCCTTTTCTCGGTAGAACTCTATTTTTTTGCCCGATGAATTAAATAACGTCAAGAAGTGTTCCTGTTCAATCCAAGTATGTGTCGTATTTGTAAGAACGCTGGTTTCTGTTTTCACTGCACTTCAACCCTACAGAACTTACTCTGAAAGAGGCACAGACTCTGTTCTCCGTCGTGGATGTTGAACGCCTCCGGCGATACACACGATCTTTGGTCGATTTCCATGTGATTAGCGACCTTCTACCGCATCTAGCTCTGCTGTTCTTCGACAGCCGGCTGCCGGAAGTGCGATTGAATAAGACTCAGCAGGTAAACAAGATAACTTTTCCTAGTTTATCCCTTGTTTTCTAATGTTAACTGGTTACCTTACTCAGTTATATCCTTGTTTTTTATGGTGGCTCATGTCTGTGGCCTTTTTTGTTGATAGCTTGCATTTTGGACACCCGCCACCTGTTGAAAACCCAAAGACCCAGATGCCAACGTGTGTTTTATGATGAAATCAGACAAATTGGCCGTGTTGTGGTTGATTTTGCATGTCCACTCATCGTACTCCATTTGTGCAGTGGTTCACGGTCTCTGAACCGGAGTTGCGACTGTGATACCTCGAATTTTAATGTTTAACAGGTCGAAGATATTTTGTATTTTAAGTGGTCCACACCTTACTTCCCCCCTATTCGTGATCACATATGTTTCTACGTTGCTCTGAGTTACGGAGCGGCTAAAGCGCTAACTCCTGCTCGTCCTGGCCCTTCCTCAGGAAGCCCTGACGGCAATGCCTGAGACTACGCGATGCTGCCTACACTTTCTACCTTGGTTTCGCTGCTGCTCGTTTATTTCATGATCAGAAATTCTTATGTCTGCACATAGACGATTTGGAATGTCCAGCTGTGCACTCGCGACTGTGGTCTGTTTTGCCGTTGTGAATAATTGGCACGCTGAACAAGTCATCGAACGATGATGACTCAATTGTAGAAATGCTTTTGGATAATCGCAGATTTAATCATCGTTGAAGCTCAGTTCGTTTCTCTCATTCATCTTAACCTCGTAACCGTACGCTTTCGTCGCTACCGAACAACGTTTTGTCATGAGACAAACAGTCGAGATTAGTGTCAAATATCATTCCTATTTTGCGGTCATCATTATCATCATCGTTCGGCGTTGAACAGCAAGGCAGGCCTCACTGACCGCTGCCTTTTCCCCAGAGTTATATGTTTCCATAGAAGGAGTGAATATCCAAGAGGAGCAGAGAGTGGACCTTTACAGGCGAGAACAGATAAGAATGTTATAGTAGCCAACACACGGAACACAGTCTAACTGTGCAAACGCACCCATTCAATCATTCTGACTTGACAGAAAACGACAACACGATCGCCACCGTCCGCGATTCACTGGTACATCCTCCAGTTTCTCCAGCCTACTTTACTTTAGTTCGCTGTACATTTTCTCATTCCACGTCGCCACGTCATCTGTTGATCTCCACGTGGCTTCTTCCACTCCTTGGGAGGAGCACAAAATAGGACACAATATGGTAGACAGGTTTTCGCCATAAGCGCCGCATGACCCAACGTGCGTAGTCTATTAAGTTTCATACGCTGAAATAAGGTATTCTCGGAGAGCTGACACCTCTACATCACTCACCCGGTTACTCCACCCAATCCTGCCAATACTGCTTAGACATCGGTGATCGAAGACCTCTAGGTGACGAACATCTCCGACGCGCAACCGTACAACAGAACTGAGCGCACTGTGAAATATCAGCCCGATGCCAAAAGTGCTTCAGTCCAGCGTACGCCGCTCGAATCTTGAATATACGTGTGTTCACCTCTCCTGAGCTACTATCGTTCGACACGTTGATACCAACGTAATTGAAACGGTCCACAATCGTTAGTTCCTCTCCATCCAGTATCAAGTTCAAGGCTACTATCGTCCAGTCCTGTAACAGCACTTTACACTTTGACGGTGAAAAACGCATGCCGAACCAACGGATTTTTGCGAATGTCTGGTAAATACATGTTTGACATATTAATGCAAGGAATCCGATTATCACTTGAAGCCCCTGTAAATCCCCATTTGTGTATCACCAATTGAACTTATCCGTTTGCACTAAAGAACGACAAACGGATTGCATTTATCAGAAGGTGGACTTTTGTCAAACTATGCGCCACGTGCTCCGTCTCCCGACAATCATAGGTGCTTTTGATTCGGTTGACTGAACAGCGCTTTCCTGGGATCTTTATCTAAGAGATGTGCCACAGAAATTTTTGGATCTGTTGCAGTGATTTTGCTTGTAGACGTATGGTCGCGTACGAGTATACAGTGAACTACCGAGTTCATTTGAAACGACCAGTGGAGTTCGACAAAAGTGTTCCACTTCATCATTCTTGTTTAACTTCGTCGCCGACGAAATAATTGAGTGTTTTAGGAGGACCTAAGGGTGTCGATAGCGAACTGGCAAATGGTGAAAAGTTGTGTGACCGAGATTACGCCGACGACGTTGCGTACTTGTTCGGATGTACGGAACGTCCATAGTGTACACTAGGCCGACTCACGAGAGCTGTAACTCCATACAACGTAACCTTTGAACCCTCAAAATGCTAACTATCGTACAAGGCTGTACGCCAGTGGTTCTGAGATTGGTACTTGACGGAGAGGAACTAAAAATTGTTGTCCTTTTCGGTTACCTTGTGTGTTATTTGACTAGGGATAGTAACATGTTATTAGAGATAAGCTCGCTTATATCCAAGGCTCTAGTGTTGTGCGCTGGACTGAGGCAGTTGTGACGTTGATCTAATATTTCACTGAAGCTGAAAGGTTTTGTATACTTTGCCTCAGTATGTTTAGCTTTGGTGTATCGTTACGAGATGTGGAGTTTGTATGCTAAAGATGCTTTTTACTATGAAGATTTGGTCATAGCTGTTTGCGTGGTACGTCCACGGTTGGGTGGGATGATCTCGGGAAACTAGTGTTGGATACCAGTTCAGAGAATGTCCTAACACACCGTATTCAGCTTAGTAGACTTAGTTGTTTGGGTCACCTGTCGCATATGACAAACACGTTTGCCACGTCGTCTGTTACTTTCCGCTCCTCCTATGGATTTGAGGGAACCACATGCAGATCAACAGAGAATATGACAGCACTGAATGAGAGGATGTACAACGAACTTGGTAAATCAGGTGCTCCTGGTTTTCTTGGTTGGATTCCAGAAAATCTTTCAATTGCTTTGCTGGAGATGCTGAATAGCGATCCGTAAACAATGTGTTGTTGGATTGGTACAGCTGTGGAAACAAAAAAAGACGTCAGCACTTGACGTCGCATAACAAGTAAATGATGGAGAATGCAAGACGTCAACGCTGGAGGTCGCGCACCACGCAGGTTAAGAAGACACGAGAAATGAACTCTGGACGTTACGGACGCAAGTCTCAGAAGCTCTAAAATTATGTTCGCAATGACATACGGCTGACCAAGTGGATCACCTCTTAGATTTTAACACTGGGCGCATGATATAAACTGGACATACAAATGACCCCTTGAATCGTGGTCGCACAACGATTCGGCCGTTGGTCGACTTACTAACTGAGGGCGCGAGATCCAAAACTGGGTCCTCTACCAGCTGAACAGAGAACCCCGGGCGGGTGACGGATGTTTATCGACCTCGGTAGTGGGAGTGAGCAAACGGGAGGAAATCCCGTCATATGTACAAGCAGCTCTAGCATGTATATGTATTATCAGTTAGCCAAGGGGACGGTGACATTGTTTTTAACGTAAAAGTAAGACAACCAGCTAATTAGAGGAAAGTGTCATCTGAGGCCAAAAGTTAAGTCGAACCAACCGTAAAAAAATAAAGAATAGCTTGAAAAATAAACCTTTTTGTTGGTAACAAACATGTAATAACTTCAGCGCCTTTGAATTTTGCGGACTTGACCGTCTCTGTGGAATGAGTAAGTTTGAAAAATATTCGTATGTAAAATTAGACTGTTTATCCCACGTGGTGGCATTCTTTTCTTGTTATCGATCATCCGGTTATTCATCGCTTGTTTTGCTGTGCTTTTTGGTGACCGTTGAATCGTATCTTGACGCGGTATTACGGCTAGCAAACATAGACCTGGTTGAAAAATAGTCATCAATTAGCGAGTTTGTGCTCATGCTTCTTCACGTGATGACTCGCAATTAGTAGGATTTTATCGGTCATTCCAAGTCTTCCTAAGACGTATCGTGACGAACAATCGAATCTCAGGCACGCTCTAGTCTGGTACTTACGGCACGCACATTTTTCGTTTTCTCTTCTAGGTAATACTTCTGGGTTTGGGACTACAACACAAAACGGTGGAGCGGTTGGCCTCGGAATTCACGCGTCTTTTGGGTGATTCGAATACCACCAGCAAAACCGTGCACGAGAGGGAAGCCGCTGATGCCAGTTCAATAATGGCGCGTTTGGAAGAATCAAACGCGACAGGTGGCAGTGGAAGTGTATCCGGTGGATTAGACATGCTGTCTTCTAGTATGCGACCAAAGACGACAACCGAAAGCAATATAACCAGTAGTCCCGGATGGGCTAAACGGATTCGTGGTCTGCTGTTTGTGCTCGTGCGTGAGTTAGTTCGCTCCTTAGATCGAATCCTTGGTTCCACGGAAAGCAAAGAAAAGCATGTTCTTGCTAGTGCTGCTCCACTCCTTCCAGCCAAAGGCCAGAGTGTTTCGGTAAGTGAAAATAGAGTGGAGTTTGGGTGCTCCATTTTTCTGACATTTTTGGATTTTAACAGTCCGAATGGTAGCTTTCATGGTCGCCTGATGACAGCGTTCCTAGTTTCAGATCATCTCGACGATAAAAATGTTGTGATAGCTCATTCCCCCCGGGGTCATTCCATTTTACTTGGCCAGTCAAAATATTGGATTTGCTCTTAAGGTTTGAATAGCGGCGGTATCCGTAAGATATGGTTACTTCATGGTGAGTTTTAATTTTTTGATAAGAAGGGGTTCGATCCAGACATTAGGTTTAAGTAAATTGCCTTGGTTTCCGCAAGATAAGTTACCATTTGAACACTGTTTATTAGTCTCAAGCAGCGGTGTAAAATCGCAACAGATAAGTTCTATCTCGGAGTTAGCGGAATTCCGAAGTAAGTGGAATAATATGATAGTCTGTTGCACACGAAATCAGCTCATCTTCTGGTCTTCATTCTGCCGCTCCTCTTTTCTGTCTGAGCTTTTCATAACGTGCACACATTTGGCTTTCTCTCCCTCACCTGATTCTTTTTTTTCTGACCACATATATTCCAAAGTTCCTCCCCCCGCCAGTTGAACACCGTAGTCGTGCTCAAAGTAGAACTGGGTGTACTTCTCCTCTACTTGGCTCAGTTCCATGCCCAGCCTTCCGATTGATCGACGATCCTTCAATAGCTTTCAATCTGTAATCAGCAGAGCATCAAACAGTTGGGTTCTAGTCTTTGTTCTTCTGAGTTTGCCTCGATATTTCTCCCTGCAAGTTTTAGCTCTCGTGTCCCGTACTCAGGCGCCCAGCAATACTTTCTATTCAAAGATGTCATAGCTGTCTCAATCTTTTTCCATTCATCACTAGAAGGCTGTTCAGCATCCTAGCTGTGTATGCCTTTCTATCTACCACTGACCTTCCTCTTTTATAAGCAGGATCACCAAACCACAGGTCTACTCGATATTCGATAGACAGCATTTTATATCTCAAGGATTCAACTCACTCCCTGATTTTGTTTGAAAACATAATGAGTAAATCTTAAAAAATACCCGTAGTTTGCATCTATTTGTATTCGGTATGGGTCTAGCTAGTTGCAAACTGTGCTGCCTTAGTTTTCACTGCAAAGTAATCCACACATGGGAAGTGAAAACCTGTCGGAATGGTCAGATGGCATGTAATCACAAAGAACAACTAAGTTCATGAACCTATAAGAGCTGTTCTTTTATCAGATAATACGACCTAGAGGATTGCTCCCCTGAACAGGCTCCAATGGTTTCTTCAGCAATTGGCTAATCATACATTAACCAAGGTTTGATGTCGATCATTAACGATGGAAAAATTTCCTTGGAATGTTCTTTTCGACGTCAAGGCAAACTTTAAACTCAAACGATTTGGACACGCTTCTATAGACCACGATTTTGTTCCCGTGACACCGCAACGAGGAGCAAGCAGTAGTACTTTCTCTTAATGCTTTATTAGCGGGATAGATGTGAACTTGCAAGCATTTCTGAACTTTGATGTTCTTTTTCTAAACCGTCAGTTCTTTGGACTAAACAAGACCCCCGTCTTGTTATCTGCCGACATTGATTAGATGGATCCATTTTCTGGTACTCCTAAAAAATCAGACCTTCGAATCTCCTATTTGCCGTCACTTTCAACAGACGGCAGTTTTTTGTTGTTCGGCTCGTTATCACACCTGACTTATTGAGATCTCATACCGTTTAGTGTCACTCCAAGTTCCAGGATCATATGTGACGAACTAAATCCTAAAGGTTAAATAGGGTATACCGCCTCCATTATATTCATGCGTCAAAAATGTCAGCATATTATGAGAAAACTCCAATTGGGGAATGTTTTTCAGACAAACAACTCAAGAAATTCAAACGGCCACTACGTTGTTTCTGTCGTCATGAGAGTGCTCCAAAGAAAATCCGCAATTCATATGGGAAATTACCATCCACAATTGATTTGTTATTCAGCATGTGTCTTCTCTCTCCAACCCAATCTGTTTGCTCCTCCTGCCTACCCATAGTATCTCCATTGATAACACGCCCGATACTCGCAACGGTTTATTGTCAAGTAGTGTAGCAAGTGGTTTTCAGGCTGCTAGCTCATATTTTCTCAAGCCACGTCAGCCTCTGAATCTCGGTTCCTTCAATGTGCGCATTTTAATCCAGGCCGGCCAACAGGCATGTTTGGCTCTGACAGTAAACTCACTTTCGATTGATGTCTGCTGAGTGAGTGAAACACGAATTCAGGATTCGAGTAGAGTAATTCAACTGACTGCGCCGTCAAGATATTTCCTGCAAACTTCAGGAGACGAAACAGCTCAAGCTGTGGTTCAACGCGGTATAGGAATAGTCTTAAACCCTTCTAGATTGGATCCCAGTCAACGGTCGCTTGTGTGCACAAGTTAGAAAACTGTGTATCGGAAACCTGTTTAGGTGGGCGATGCGCCTTGCCTGCTCAGCAAACGGATAAGAGGGAAAGACTTCTCCAATTCCTATCTAGTACGAATTTCCGACACAGTTCGCGTCGCACAGCGACATGGCGTTCTAACTCGGCGGGTATTCTGAGTCAGATCGACCACATCGCAGTTAGATACCGCTGGCGCGATTCTGTCCAGAACTGCAGATCGTACTGGGCCGCGTACGTCAAATCGGACCATGCGTTAGTTTTAATGCGATTTTTGCTGCAGCTGAATGGCTATCGACGCAGGCCACAAACCCGATTGGCTGTCGAACGTTTGTCTGATTCGGCTGTTCGCAACAGCTACGAACAGAAACTATCCGAGGAACTAAGAACTTCGACGAGCAGCAATATAGATCAAATTAAGCAGGCCATGCATTTGGCAGCAGATTTGGCCTGCGGTCCTAGATCTAACGTTCGTCAAAGACGCTGGATCTCGCAAGGGCCGTTGGGTCTAATGGAGCGAAAACGCCAGCTGCCTAACTGCAAGGAAGTGAATAAGATGCGTCGACAGTTGCAGCGTCAGTTGACCATAAGCTTTAGCAATGACCGCGAAAACTGGTGAGTAAAGGCGGCCGAAGACCTGGAGGAAGCGGCCGCTTCAGGTAACAATCAAAGACTGTTTAAGCTTATACGCGACAGCGGTGGGCGGCGAACATCGGTTAGTGAAGTCGTGTGCGATAGGACTGGAGAGCTCATCCATGGTAGACAGGAAAGACTGGACCGTTGGGCAGAGCATTTCAAGGATCAGTTTAGCTGGCCACACGCTAACGTATTTAGTCCGACGTCTGGAGCTGTGACTCCTTGGGAGGTGTAACTTGATCCTCCAACGGAAGTGGAAGTGCAGTCGAATATTCGGTTTCTGAAGAGGGGAAAAGCAGCCGGTCCCGACGATATTCCCTCCGTTCTTTTCAAATTGGGTGGGGAAGATCTGGTGAAGTCGCTTACCTCCTTGCTTCGTGATATTTGGAACGAGGAGCGTATCCCGCTATCGTTGGGCGAGTCACTGATTATACCCATCTTCAAGAAGGGTACACGGAGTGACTGCAGCAATCATCGTGGGACTAGTTTAATTCCGATAGTTACTAAGGTGTTAGCTTCGATATTGCTGCGCCGTTTGAATCCGATTCGCGAGAGCAAAATCCGCGAACAGCAGGCATGGTTTCGGCCAGGTCGAGGTTGCATCGACCAGATATTCACTCGTCGCCAAACACTCGAAACGCGTCACAGACGTCGTCGCCTTACGATCGTAGTCTTTCTCAACTTGAAAGGTGCTTTCGACTCAGTGGATCAACCAGCACTACTCAGTGTTCTCCACCGGAAGGGTATGCCAACGAAGTTTGTGAACCTGTTGCGAGCATTGTACTCGCATACCTATGTTAAGCGTGAGGGTGTACGGTGAACTATCAAGTTCATTCAAAACAGCCAGCGGCGTTCGACAGAGGTGCCCCATCTCCCCATTCCTGCTGCAACTTCGTCATGGACGAGGCGATGGAAGATGCTTTAGGAGATCTCCGGGATGCAGGAGTCGAACTGGGAAGTGGAGGGTAGCTATGCGACCTGGATTACGCAGACGTCTGCGGACCATGCACAATGCGTACTAGATAGACTGTCGAGATCGGTTACTCGGTTTGGCATGTGCTTTGCACCTTCAAAGTGCAAAGTACTGTTACAGGACTGGACGACAGCAGCGCCGAACTTGATACTGGATGGAGAAGAACTAACGACTATGGACCGTTTCACCTACCTTGGTAGCTGCGTGTCCAACGATGGTAGCTCGGGATTGGAGGTAAGTATGCGTATATCCAAGGCTCGGGCAGCATACGTTGGACTGAAACACTCATGGCGTCGGCCTGATATTTCACTGAAGTTGAAAGGTCGTGTGTGCTGCGCCGCAGTGCGCTCAGTTCTGTTGTACGGTTGCGAGACGTGGGGTATGCGTGTGGGCGATGTTCGTCGGCTAGAGGTTTTCGACCACCGATGTCTATGTAGTATTTGTAGGATTGGATGGAGTGACCGGGTGATTAATACAAAGATTAGGAATCTAGTATTGGGTGGCACTTCTGAAGATAGCTTGTTTCAGCGTATGAAACTTAGTAGACTGCGTTGGTTGGGTCACGTGTTTCCTATGGCGAACACTTGTCTACTATACCGTGCCCTATTTCGTGTTCTTCCCAAGGAATGGAATAAGCCACGTGGAGACCAACAGATGACCTAGCAACGTGGGATGAGAAAATGTTCAGCGAACTTGGGTAAAGTAGGTGTCTCACATCTTCGTGGTTGGGATCCGAAAGACTCGTCGACTTGCTGGCTGGAGACACTGAAGGATATGGCAGTGAACCGCGAACAGTGGCGATCGTGCTGTCATTTTCTGTCGAATCAGAATGATTGAAAACACGTGCGTTTGTACAGTTAGTCTGTGTTCCGTGTGTTGACTGCAGCAGCGTCTTATCTGTTCTCGCCTGTGGAGGTCCACTCCCTGCTCCCCTTGGATATTCACTCCTATGGAAACAGCGGCGGTCAGTGAGGCTTGCCTTGCTGTTTAACGCTGAACGATGATGATGAAGAAAACCACAGTAATCATTTTGCTTTGTGAATAGGTGATGAACGGTCATGTCCGTTATCCTGGTCAAAGGTCAGCACAACTTCAACGAAATCGTAATGTTTACTCCACCGTTCACCCTTAAACAACAGGGCATGTCCCACTAACCGCTTTCTTTCTTTCCAGAATTGCATGTTACCATAGGAAGAATGGACAAATTGTGGGCGAGAAATGGAAATATAGGAGCGGGATAAGAAAAAAAGTGCCGTGGTAGCTGACACGGAATGCAGTTTGACCGGACAAATGCAATTTCTCAATCATTCTAATTCGACAGATGTCACCACGATTACCACTGTTCACGATTTGATGTCTTATTCCTCAGTGTCCTCCGCCCGACCGGTTGACGGGTCTTCTGAACCCCAACCATGTGCCGTCAGTTATGATGCGTTCAAAAAATTTCCGCTGTTAGTATCGCTAAGGCTTTACTACTTGCTAGGTGAAAGGAGCATTCACTAAATACCTTGAATCCATTTACACATTTCCTTTACTAGATCTGTTTGTTGATTGTAATTAGGCCAGTCACACATGAAGGGACCTTGGATGTCTAGGTGAACGCATTTGAAAATGAATAATGAAATCTATTTGGAGATTGAAGTCTTCATGAACGATTTTGTAGCGGTCTTATAATTTGCCCTAGTTTGAATTCATAAATGATAACAAACTCGTTTGTCCTACAGACGCACTTACTTTTTCGAATTTTTTACCCACGATTACGCACTTATTTATAGGCTGAGGATAATTGTTAATTAATTAGATTAGTTTGTTTCAACTGGGGTCTAATGATGATTGTAAATCACGAACAAGAAAAAATTGTTCAGGGTGGACCTTAGTTTACATCAATGTTGATTTGTCGTCAAGGTCATTTGGGAGCTCGCGTCCATCGCTTACATTGTTACCGTGACAGTGAAGCAGTAATCGAGAAGCAGTGAAATGCTTTGATATTCCAATTTAGCGGACAACGAACTGATTTCAAAGCTTCGGTTGATTTTACGTTTTTCATTTAAACTTCTCCAGCAGTTGAAATCGAACAAGGCCACCATTTATATCATATTAGTCAAATAAACTATGCCAGGAGCATCATTTTCATGGGCGAAATCAACCATATCCGAAGGTAACAGCAAAGTTACCTATGCTAATATTAAAATTGCGCGGCACAAGTTCCTTTCTGTAATCGTGTCGCAGATTATTATCGATATTTCATGCAGCACCGTCCAGCTAGACTTGGCGAATATTCGAACACCAGATATATGGCGTGAATTAATAGCATACTAATACAGGAATGAAATTGTCATGAGCATTACCAGACAATTCGGATCACCTCAATCTAAGGACCCCGCTAGTTTTGTTGTTAGATGGATAGCATATGATGATCTGAAATAAACCTACATAGCAGGCAGTTCCAGAAGGAAATTCTTCGACGTAGTCCTCCCTTTTTCTTAATCCCGCCCGAATTGTTCAGTCGCACACGAATAAATTTAAAAAATCCTTACCAACCCGTCAAACGAGGATGCACTCCGGATGGGGGTAATTTCGTCGTTGTGGTAGCGGAGAGATTTCTTTCATTCTAAGAAATTTACCAATATAAAAACGGTGTTTGCAAAAGAAATTCCGTGTTTCACTATCAAAATCTGTCAAACACGTTAGCCGGAGTAGAATGGTTTTGTTTCAGTGTGACGTAAATCGGGTTAAAGTACACTTGGGAGTATGCTTCGTACAAAGTCCCACCCCGACCTAAGTCTTGATTCTTTTCAAAATGTTTCGTGTTTTGAAGTGACACTTAAGGGTTTCCCAATCAATGTACACTGGCTTGTAAATTCCAAAGCATTTTCATATTGAATGTGCTAGGTGACATCAAAAAGACAGATGAGCACGCCGTGTCACTTCTCAGTCTGGATTTCTTAGTTTTTTGGTGAGAAAGTAATCAATTATTGTTTAATCGCCGATGATCCTCGAAAATCATGGCGAATTTCGAAGTGACCTTCCCGCTGTTCCTTGCCATCGCCCCTGCAATCAATCTGTTTGGCAGTCTGCTTGTACTTTTAAAAGGATACTGAGGAACTTCACATCTAGCATCACTTTGCATTTGAAACTCAAACGCCTAATGAAGAACTGCTTGTCCAATGATTTCGCTACTTTTTTCTTGGATTTTATTTTTGATAGGCTGGGTACAGTAATCAGAGAACAAAATCAAGCAGAGGTTCTTTGAAGTTCATCTTACGGACATTGCGTAACATATCCAGTTACCAGCACAAACTGTTTTTGACGACGTTTTGCCCGATTTCAAAATACCAAATAGTTGATTTTTTAATTGTCCTTGATTTGTTGCTAGAACAACCCTAATTTTATTTCCATAAAAAGACAAAGTCACAAAAATCACAATCACCATATGTGTTTGTTCTCACGTATTTTTAACCATGAATTAGGAAATCATGTAATGTCTGTCTGCTGTTCTCTGTCGATCAGCCGTGTACATGCAGACGCATAGCCATACACACAAACATGCCAGTGGACAGTGACCGATATCCGTTATTTCTGTCCCACTCGCACTTGACTTTGGCTCACATAGACTGCTACGCGCAGCCTAGGCGTTAACCGTAGACCCTGCTCTCCATCGGTTTTACTGTGATTGCTCCTTGGCTAAATGTGCATATAACACTTTCAACTTTCCAATATCTGGGAGGTTTTTACGTGAACTACACGTTCATAAATTTCTAAGTTTTCTCTCGAGGATGAAGTTTTTTTTGCCAACTCATGTATAGTGAAAACTGTTTAGAATAATATTCATAAATAATGGTTCTTAGGTTTGCTTGAAAGCTGGATTTTAAGGAGGAGGTCTCATCACCGCCCCTTTGCCGCGTCAAGATGAGTTGTGTGACAAGTTTTCATATTTTTATCCTGGCTACCTACACGGTTACATGGCAGTCAAGCTCCAGTGCGGATGTCTTGGCGAACGTGTGAATACCGTATAGGAAAAAGCATAGAACAGCCGTCATTTGTATGCATACCTGATGAAGTCAAATCGAACAAGAAAAACTAACTGGGCCGTACATTACAGACTAATAAATATCAGAAAAAACCTTGCAGTACGTGGCGTTAGCGCAGAGTAAAAAAGGACGACGAAAGTACAAAATCCTTCAATGTTACTGTTGAAAATTGTGCACAACCGTCAATTTGCTTGATGGACCTCAATTCATTCTCCAGGGATATTTCTTATAAACAACGTCATTGTCTCGTGATCAATGTGTTCGTTTTCGCCTAAAGGTGAACACTGATCCCCACCTTGACCATTAAGCCATGAAATCTTGGTACGCCTAAACAGAAATCATACTCAAAAAGGCCCGCAATCGAGTCTTTCGTGCACCGCCATGCTGCATGGATCAAACTGTCTGCATTCGTGAGCAGCCTTTTTGCGATATATCCGTAAGGCCATTTAAACTTTTCAGTCCAATTTTCACGGCCAGAAATCCACACCGGGACCACATTGGGACAGCGGATGCAGAAGTATTTTGCAATGCAGCCCTTGACTGAATATCGTTTACGAATATATCCGATTGGAACATGACAAACTATCGGGGCCATGGACTAACAGTGAGAATCTCTTCTTGTCTGTAGATTATAATCCGTCTGTTTTCCCCTAAAATCTTAATTTTCCTCCACATTGCTGGTAGTTTTGTGCGGTCTGCAATGCTATTGTTTTCTTACTCTGAGCTCAGACGAATTTTGGCCTGTCGATGCACTTGCCTGGTTTGTTGTTCCCATGTATTCTCCTGTGGGTTACTGTTAAAACTACGTATAAGTTACTCAAAGACGTGTATGCCACGGAAAAAGTAATCGCACCCTTGGTTATATGGTATGTATCGCAACGCTCTCGTGTGGAGAGGATGCAATCCTACCAGTTTTCGTTGTGATAAACAACAAAAGGAAGTGTTCTGTTGTTTGTAGGTAAACTGCATGTTGGTTACCCTCCACGACTAACAACGGATTCAAGTAAGCGGCGAATAATGCCTGATAAAGCCAGTTTCCTCCCTCCTGATACCATACTCGTAGTGAACAAAAGCATCTGGTCCACATTGGCCGAATTTTTCATCGTTGCTAAATCTAAGTCCCTCTCATTAGTCCACTTGTAAATGTAATCACTGAGTCACGATAATCAACCAGTCAGTTACTAATTGAACTGAAACATATAATCTCGTATCTGAGTAATCAGCTTAGTTGGTGTGTCCACTGGAAGTTGGTTTTGATAAAATTTCCCACTCGTATTTTTTTCTTGATTTTTGGAACACGAATCTTTTTGTTCCATATAAATCGGTGAGTCGATGCTCCATTTTCTCGGTCAAGCACTCCGGCGTCCATTTTTTTCTGCTGACACGTTTGTTTTGTTAGTTTTCATTCAGTGGTAGTAAACCAATGTTTCTTTTTACATCCCCGTGGGCGTGGCTCTGCATCTTTGCTAAAAGGCAACTAACGCAGTGCCAGCACGTTCCGTCTTTCCCATTTTCGTCACTATGAATACCAGCAAAGATAAAACCTAACTGTTCCCATGCAACTGAGCTGAGCCTAGGGACGCAAAATGTGTGTTATTGAATTCACGCGAAACGCCCGGTTATCGATAGTCACATAATTGGACTGAGAAAGTTATTGAAACTGCTTAAATATTACTTTTCATGGACCCGGAGCAAGTCATGTCTCAGTCATAAGTCCAAATCCTTCTCTACCACTTTATTCGCTCTATTTTTGGGTATTTGAAATTCTCATTTTCAGTTATGTGCTTGGTTATGTCTAACTTTCCATGGGCCAGATTTTTTATGGATCATGCGGTATCCAAGTTGGACACAGAAAATTGTCTGATTGCGCAGATTTCACATGAAATACACTCATGATAAGCATGTCTGGTTTCTATAGCCCACCCTCAGAGGTCTGATTGACGTATGCGGCGTGCTTGTGCATATTTGTACGCATGCGTATGCGCTCGCCTGCAGAGGAAAAATGAGGGGAAGTGACCGTTTCTTCGTAAATGTGGGCATGTTTTCATCCGAAGAGTGAACTACGCACTTTTATTTCGGTAATCAGGTAGGAAATTCGCGTCATTGAGTTCTGTTATCGCTCATTAGAGTCCGCTTTCCCCCCATAGTTCCCTCTACGACAAAACATACCAAGATGTTTTTAAATATGAAATGCCACTCAACAATTTACGACCGTTCACACTTCTCGCAACAGATCCAAATGCCTGAGGTTGCATTGCCAGTGTTTGTATTTTACTCATTCCCTAAACGACTATCTCATCACAGGCTGGAAAAAGCTTATCCCTACGATTGGATGCTATGGAAAGTGACAGAGAGGAAGACAACGATGATGACGAATTTGCCGATTCGAATGTGATAATGACCAAGGAAAACGACGATGACGACGTTGCAGATGATGTTGAGGAGAAGAAGTATGGTGAGGACATGGATGACTACAAGACAGAAACCCAACGGAAGAATGAAACAACAGATGATGTGACACTCAGCGAGAGCGAGGCTAAGCGTCGTGCTGATATCGTGCGCCAAATGCTAGCCGAGGAATTATCTGCCGGTGGTGGTCCACTGGGTGCGTTGAACAGTTACAAAGTTCATGGCTCCGAATCGGAATGGGCAAAAGCAATTGTTGGACACGGGTCAGATCTTAGTTCTCTACGAGTTCAACTATCGAGTACATCCGATGCTAATGAGCGGTACGTGCGCAGTTTTTGTTTCACTGAAATCTTCCATTAAAATGAGAATAAGAAATACAAAATATTTGGTCATCATGACGGAGCCCTGTGAATTGGCCCACCGAATCAGAGCTTTATTGAAGAGGTTTGAAAAGCTGATCATGCAGTAGCAACAGTCTCACGAATACGGGCTGGGGAATTTCCAGCTTTTTAAGTTTAGTTCGTTCCGTGTATACTAGCATTAAACGACCCATGTGTTGTTGCCTGTTTCAACTTACTCCTTTGCAGTTGTAACCCTATTGAAGGCCTGCCTCTGAACGTTCCGAAATGTGGAGCTGCGATTATCTTCCTTAAGGATTTTAACCCCGAGGATACAACTGCGTTGCAAAGTTATTAATCGTCACACTGAATGTATTGACAGTGCATTTTGGTTTCACGTGTTGCATCACAATATTTGAGGCTGTAACAGGACACAAGCCAACTTTGACCGTCTTCTTCTCTAGGGTGCAACAGATCGTTGTCATAGATAATGCGTTGCAAAGAACACTGTGCTAGTCTGCGGATTTATGCTTCCATGGAACGGAGTTTTCGATTTGAATTGTCTTTCTCAGTGATGGTGGTATCTACACAACACTAAAGTTTTCCATTTTTCACGACTGCCTCCTACTAGAAGTTAAGGTGGTTCTAGGAGTAGAACCGATGATGTCTGTGGTGGCTTTTCTAGGTCGCAGCAGTAAAATGGGTCCCTTCTGAGGTCAGTAGTTTGCTTCATGTGATGGTATGGGTCAAAGAATTCTAATCAGACGAAAACGTGCCGCTTCTCGTCAGAACCTGTCGCTGTTCGTCCGTGTTCGCTTATTTATCGAGCACTTTCCCTTTTGATCACGTTAATCCCCCAGTTTGACAACCGCTCTCCCATTCATCACCCGAGGACGCTCCAGTTCTGTTGAGAAATCAACGATTGCAATATTCTGTTAAATTCCGATCATTTTGTCGCTATTCACAAAACTGCTTTGTGCTTTCAGTAACCACGACTAGTGATAGAGTGGTTAAAGTCGACCTGATTTTTATCGACCCTAGTTTCTAAAGACCGGTAGTGGTCAAAAAGACTAGCGTTAGGACAACAAGATCAAATACGTGAACAGGACGTTGAGGTGCTTTCCGGGCCCCCCCCTTGTCATTTCGGAAGGAAGTAGCCTACAAAAGTCATTTGGGTTTCGTTTGAACGTTCAGGACACCGAATCCACGATCTTAAAATGGAGCGCAAATGATAGACAGCACTGAATCCATCACACTGCTGCTTGAAATGCAAAGTTTCAACACTTCTCGTTGATATGCGACCATATTGATTATGGATTAGGAGCGTAATTGTTCTCTCCCATGAAAATCGTTGATATTTACTGATCATAAGCACAGTACGTGAAGAGAATCGCAAGTGGTTCGCACGTATCCGACTTGACGCTCATTCCAAATGCTCGTACCACATCAACTTCCAATGAGCGGTACACAAACGATATTTACAAAATCTTTTATTTTTTGTTGGCCAGTCTAATGATCTGACTTCACAATAAGCCAAAACATTGGGCACGTAAGGTTATATGTACTTTTAGGGTTTCCACAAAGCTAGGTAGTGCATGCGATGAAACGAAACGCAAACAGTCGTTGACACTGACTTTAATATGACATCACCAAGCGATATATCCGACGTTTTCTCGTGCGGTATTTTAGGATGAATTCACTGGATAGGGCCCTTTATTTGATAATAGGGTAATTGTATAACTGGCTGGACAAATGGTATGTCGAAATCTTCCTGAATGAGGTTAGGGGAAGTAGACTGAGGGCGAAAATGCATGGGCTTATCACAGCTGTCTGACTTTTGCTGTTAGCCATTAATTGTATGCACAAAACCGTTCGAAATGTAACCCGTTTCTGTGAGGAGCAAAAAATTCCAATATTGTATTTTTACTGAGGCGTTTCAAACGCATAGTCAAGTCTTTATTTGAGTCAGGACACTGAGGTCACTTTCAGATTTGATCGTTAGCTTATGAGGACAAATAAACTAACAGAAAGTCATTGGTGTTTCTTGGCTTCATCCCGTCTTTATGGATTTGAAGAAAATCTTAGCTTTGCGAGATTGCATTGAGAATTGTAGGAGAATTGAGACATTCAAGACTCGAAGAATTTCAGCTAGTCGTTGTGAAAATGGAGAAGTTGCTGTGGTTTCAGTATGAGCCAGTAGTGCATTCGCTGCCGAATCTCTTGCCCGTTTCACGTCAGTAAGTAACACGTAATTGTTCTATGCAAACGTGCGTTCATTACTTCTAACCGCAAGTACGTACGTACGTGTGTACGTAATCACACAACTTACCCAAATACCAATGTTACGGTGTGCGATCAAATATCAAAGTAACTACGGGAAAGAGTCAGTCAACAAGAAGTCAGTAAATACTGCGCGCAGTCAATCAGCTGGGCGTTTCGGTGCACGTCAGTCATCATCCCTCGACTGATCACGAGCCTGACGAAACCGTAATTAGTAGTTCAGTACATTTTCATTTACTTCGCCCATCACTATCGGTCATTTTGATCATCTAAGCGCATTAAAAAGAGCGTCTGGAATCGGCAAATCCCCGCCGGCTTCACAATGCTCATGTTGATATCTGCTGCTTCGGATGAGTTCCTGTGTCGGTTATATTCTACTGAATAATGTCACCATCAGGTCATTTTGAATGAACTTCAGTATTTCGACTTCAGAAACCACTGCTCCAAGGCAGTGGTTATCGTCTCCTTTTCTTATGTCTGGCATCCGGCTCTTCCCCTTTGGCCATGAACGAAAAAAATATTTGGTCCAGACGGCGCTCATTGTAAGAAATAAACTAATGTTTGTCCGTAGCTGTTGTTTGTATGCATCGCTTAAGTAAAATTCCAACTTATCCAAATCGAACTACAATTGTTAAGTTCGAGATTTCAAAATAATTATTTTAAAATCCAAGTATGCGTGAACATCCGTGGTACTTATCGTAGGTTGTGGGTTATCTGCAGCGCACATCAACTTCTCGTTACATGCACCCGCGTTTGTATTACCTGGCCGCAGTAGAAACAGCTGTAGGGTATGCTCGGAAGGACCGATTGAGGTCCATTAGTACGTCACAATTACCAAATCGAAATGACAGTTATATTTGGAGTCGTCAACCTTCCTTCGCACTGGACACTAATTGTCCGTTCCAACTAGGTCTAGCTTAAAGGAGCTTACGTAAAATCTCGTCGTGTGTTTGGGATAAGTACCTGAATAATCGCGCCTCTGTGACCGCTTTTCGGTTTTTTCGGTTTTCCGAGTCACACTGCTTGACTAGCCCGTTCCTTTAGTTGGCGCACTTGAGGTTGCTTTGTTTTGGATCCAAGTTCACTCAGGTTTATTCACTACTCACTGTACCATTCATTTGGTTTGATTAAGCATTCTTTCCACTCGACCACGGCTTGTTATCAGATTGCGATTGATAGGTAGTGGGATAACTCAGTCTAATTCTGGCTGTGTTACCGGAACGTGTTCACGATTTGGCAGACCCAGACCGCATCGGCTTACGTGCATTGATTCCTAATTCACCAATCACGGCTCGTCATTGTGCGACCATTTATAACCAATAGAACAGCTCGGTTCAATTCAGGTGCAGCTAATCTACCGGCCGAATGTATCCGAAATCTCATGGATACCACTGTACAGATAATTGTTTTATGGAACTCCATTTTCAGTTTTCCGCTTGTTCTTGATGTATTAACATTTTAAAGCACTAATCCATAACCTTCGATGGCTTTTTCCTTTCTTTTCGCTTTCAATCAATTTAGTAGTGGCAAAAAGAAGAACAGGAATAAGAAACGAAATCAAGCCGAATTTTCCGGACCGAACATTTCGGGCAAACGGATGAAAAGCATCAAGGATAAAAGTGAAGCCAAGCGAAGAAAAATGGTGCAATAGTTTTGTACCCCGCTTTTGTACACTTGAAACAGACTTGTAATATACGCGTGCATTATTGATAACTTTTCCCTCTTTGCTTATTATTGGTAAACATAGATGACATCCCTATGCTCGCGGGTTGGTTTGACCCGGCTTCTCACGTTATGCTGCTTCATCGATAGTAGCTAGCTAGTATGACCTATCGAATATGAGAACGATATACTTCCTCTAAGTTGAAGTGATAGCTGTCGTCGCTCTTGATAAGAGCTGATAAGGCTCATGTCTAAAGTGGCATTGCGTTCTATAGACTGCCATAAACGAATGAGCCCTTCAAGCTTTAGAATCACAAAACCTTCGGACGTCATATGCTTGCCGTACTGGACTGTGCTCAAATGCATTCTGTTGTAGAGTTTCTCCAAACAGCTTTGAATTGAATCCGTGATTGTTTTTCCGTGATTCCCCGTCGTTGTTTAGGGACCGCAGCCAAATGCAGGTTGTCGAACGGGCATCAACCCACGATAGTACCGGGATTTGGGGCCTAGACGTCAAAGTCATCCTCGTTCACGCGCTAACCATGTGACCACAGGTAACAGTCAGGTCCAGTGATTCCGGAACTTTAAGTTTCAGACCACAAGAACAGTCGCTGGAATGAGGATGCACTCGTGATTCAATTTAAGTTGTACCTGATGTGTCTTGGCACAGTGCGGTTTCGCACAGGAAGCCAAACACACTTCAATATAACACGATCAAATCAATGCAGTGCCTGGAAGTTTGGAATAGCACTAATGGATGAAATCTGAAGGAACAAAAAGCTGTATTTGTAATCGCTTAAGTGGAGTGTTTTCCTGGACAGACTGTTTCAGGGTTGGCCCAAATCGCTTATTAAAATTAAAGGTTCTCTGTCCAATCCGGTTCCCGTCTCCCGGATTATAACAGCGGCAACACACGACTTAGAAAGTGCGCGGCTGTTTACTTGCGTCATTCTGGTCGAACGAGCAAAGCCGACATGGTTGATGGCCTTAATATTTAGCCAACAGCCGCTTGCAGGCTTAATCGGGTGAAAGCTCTGTGAACAAAATTGTGTACGGTCAATGTCATGGAAAAACAGTGATTTTCGTGAGTATCATAGGATTAGATTAACTCCGATAGTTTCTAAGGTTTTAGGGTCGATGTTGCTGCACCGTACGACATCTGTTCGCGGGATTAACGTCCACGATCAGCAAGCCGGGTTTCGCCCAGACCGAGATTGAAGTGCGCTGCATTGCCACCAGATATTCATGGTATTTCTCGATTTGTGTTGCGCCTTCGACTCAGGTGACCAAAGGTCGTCATCAGGTGCTCTTCACCAAAAACCCATGCCGTAGAAGTTCATGGATTTACTTCAGTCACTGCGCTCGCGTAATTTTGGTCACGTATGAGTGTACCGTTAATTATCGAGGTCATTTGGAACAATCAACGGTGTTCGATGTGGGTGTTCGATTTTGAATTTCTTGTTTAACTTCCTCATTGACGAGTTAAAGGACGTCTTCATGATGCTGGCCTCAAACCGGCTAGAGGTGAAAAGCTCTACGGTTGATATTGGACGAAGGGGAACTAACCATTGCTGGCCGTTTCATCTACCCCGGTAGCTGATTGATTATGGATAGCAGCACGTTAGTAGAGGTGGGCACACGTTTACAGAAGGTTCGAGCGTTGTGCACTGGACTGAAGCAGTTGTGACTTTGACCGGGTATTCAGTTGAAGTTGAAAGTTTTTGTGTGTTTTGCCTCAATGCGTTCAGTTTCGGTGTGTGGTTACGAGATGTGGAGTTTGTATGCTGAAGATGTTCGTCGCTGTGAAGTTTTTGAACATCGATGTTTGCTTATTGTGGCTAGGATTAAACGAAAGGACTGTGAGATCAATGCTAGTTTTGGGAATCTATTATTTGGTACCAGTTCAGTGAATGTTACAAGTGCCTTACTTCTTCGTGGTTTGAGTGGAAAAGATCCGTCATCCAGCTGGCTGGCGATTTTGAGTGCTATGATTGTGAACCATGGGCACTGGCGACCGTGTTGTCAATTCATGTACAATCGGGATGATGCAAAAGACTGCGTTTGTACATTTAAACTGCATTCCTTGCGTTGGCCACTTTTCCGCCCTTCAGATCTACACCGTGTCCAGTTCGCATATTCACTCTTCTCATAGAAAAATTAAATGACGCGAGGGTGGCGGCGGACAGTTAGGTTCGCGCTGTTGGTTAACGGCGAACGATTAGGATGATGACGTCGGAATTGTGGCAAAGTAGTAGGAAGAAAGTGGGAAAAAGAAACACTATGCTAAGTTGAGCACGCTAGCTCTTTTAACGCTCAAATTGTTCAAGACCATAGTGATTTTGATTTGATGCCGGCTGATACGCTTACTGAGCTTCGGGCCATTTTGATTCTTTTGTTTATTTGCCGTCTCGGATTAACCCCATCGAACGGCGCTGCTCGCGTGCATATTACACTCTTCCACACTCCATCTTCGAGTCCTCGGTTGTTCATCTGAATCCATAGTTCACCAGTGAGCTTGAGATTGTCCGGTTGTCTAAATCGAAGTTGATTGTTGATCAATAAAGCCCTGTCTCTGGCACTTGGCCGAAGAGTCTAACGGATAATGCGGAACGACGCTCTAAGGACTCCGGTGATACCGTTCTGTTCATTTACCCTTTTAATGGAGCTACACATTTTGAGTATACCTCTCCAACCGCATGCTGATGGACGTAGTGCCATATACGTCGTACTCCACCTGTGGTTGGTTTGAAATCAGGGTTTGTTCATCGTCTCCGGACAAAATATCCGTTGGGTCGGCGCAGGGCGTTAAGCCTTTGCCTTCGACCTGACGATTTAGAACACATCTGATATGGGAAGATATTGAGTAAGAGTACCTCACCAGGGACTAATTGAAACGCCGAGTCATTCAGGAGTGTTTTGAAAGGTGTTTAGGACAGATGGCCAGTTCGGAGCTGGAGACACCCATTCCCTACCATATTGAGGTGGAACATTGGTGCGAATACGAGTTTCTGGATAGGCCAGTCGAATGATTATGAATAACTAATCCGAGTACGAGTGAACCACGCATCGTAACATTAACTAAGATAGGAATCCGGAGTATGTAGTTGTCTGTCTGAAGGTCAAGTGAAATTCATCCAGCGACTGTACGAACAACGGCTAGGTGCAGTTTACATAGCCTTAATAAATCCGCAGATGTGTGTAGTTGGGTCAAGTATTTGAAGCACTGACCCCAGGATTATAAACACTAGTGTCTACCCGTTTTTGAGTGACAGGAATGAGTTGTAATTGGTCGGTAGTGATCAATTGGATTGAGCATCTGTTACCAAAACAATCAGAGGTAGTAGATGGAAACTCACTGTCCCCCGGGATAGTTGCCACACCTGACTTAATGAAGCCTTATGTGGTTCTTTGTCACTCAAGGTTTCAGGATCACGGTTGCGATCTCCCCATGTATTGGGCCGCAGTACCTGTGGAGCAGGCTCTTTCTACAGCAGTCATGCTCCAAGCATATCAGTAAAGAGTACTGAATCACAATCGTTCACGGGAAAACATATGATAGGAAGCGTAGTCTGTCTGTCTAATGCATTCAGCGCTGCTATTTCTAATGGCATGGCGATGCTCAGAAAATGAAATGGTAATGATTATCTTCTTTCCCAATGTGGAAGTTCCTGAGCGCGGGACAAATGAAGTATGCATGAACGTTATGCGATTTTAATCTGTAGGAGAAAGTCCACATGACCCACTAATTGGCCACGTACGGGTGGTAATATCTTTCACAACTGTTAACTGGTGCAAGATTGAACTTTCTCAACACTAGACAAAATAGATGGTGGTTACATACTACTAGTATCAGCTTCCGAATAATGAATTTTTCTAATAATAGAAAAATTTGAAAAGCCCTTTTGAGCGGGTGCGTTCATCGCGACGGAAAAAATGGGGTAGTCGTGCGATGGTGGGTCTTTTGAAGGCTTGGAGAGATACGTCCGGAATTTAGGGCAGACTGCCATTAAACGCCCTGGGAGCGGGATGTGAGTCGACGGTGGTGTCTGCCACTAGAATTCCAAAGCCAGAGCAAATTTAGTGTTTTATAGTCCACCAGACCGATGGTTGTTTGGGTAGGAATTATAAGGATTCCTGCGTTTACACTGACCAGACATTGCTGTGATGATCTTTAGGCGACTCAGAGTGGCGATTACAAAACAAAGTGGCGAAAGGAGCGTGAATTCGATTAAGCTATTTGGATCTTAGATTATTTGACCACTTGAGAACGCTGGAGAGTAAGAGTAGAAATTCGAAGCATTCGATCCCGTGAATAAATCGATCACGAAACCATATTTCCACCGAACTGCGGAAGTTACACGAGACAGCATGGGTTCGAAGCTCGCGGATACAATTCGATTATTTTAGTGGTAACTGGTTAAATTTGCCTCTAACGCGAGCTCGAAACTATACTGTGGCATTTTTAACATCTTCATTTTGTAGCGACATGAATGAGGGATCTTTAGTGGTAGAATCTGTGAACTTTCTAACCGTGGTCAGGAAAAAATGGTTGTCAACAACCATCTTCTCACAAGTATTCCCACAAATTTCGAATCTTTCGAATTATTTATTAACTTTATATGTATCAGAAAATTACAAACTGCATAGCTTGTAGAAAGCGCCGTACAAATGTGGATTGCGCAGTGTTTCCCGTGACTTTCGGTCTGTCTTCAGTAGCAATGTTATTTGTCGTGCCAAAACGTTTTGACAATCCCTGTAAAACGATCGTCATATACAACACGGAGAGCACGAAAGCCAGCATCTGACCAACTGATATTAGTGTGCAAAATACAAGTGTGACCGAATGTGTCAGGCAATGGAAGTTTCTCGAATGTCGCATGAGATGAGCCATTTGTGTCCAATGATTTTAAAAGTTGTCGGAGACGCAGTGTGTATATAGACACACTATTCAGAAAAGTCTAACGATAACACAGTTCCATGCTCGCAGGGTTAAGTCCATGAAAACGGGTTGTGAGAAAATTAGTTTGAAAAACTATTTAGAGGAGTAAAGGTTGCTAGCACAGGAACACCTTTGATTGCATGTTATATATATTGCTCAGATCTCTTCACAGTTCAACGAAGAGAAAAAGGAAAAGATACATTTTATACACCTCCCACATGATTTCTTCTCTATTCTCCACGTCTATTCTATCGGCTTTCCTTCGCGACCCATGATTCCTTCGACCGAGGCACTGGACCTTAGCACTTTATCTTACCGCATGCTTTGCCCATGAGTGTAGTAAAAAGAATGACAAAGAACCAAATAAGGTCTCATTAGGTCAGATGTAGTAACTATCCAGGGGACATTGAGTTGCCGTCTACTGCTTAAGTGACGGGGATTTGGAATTCGAACCTCTGAGCGTTTCGTTGACAGACGCTAATCTATTTGGCCACTGTCGGTCTCAAACTTTTAGCTTTAGGGGATCTTGTGGACCCCCAAAACAGGTAGCTAACTGGACCTTTAGAGGTCAGTCCAAGGGTTGAGGTTTTCGTACCTTTTTCAGGTTATGGACTGGTAATCTCAATCCACCTTCCAACCATTGCCTTCCTCGGAGGACAAGGCACATCAAGGCATGCGTTCTGGGAGCAGGTGCACAACACGTCCCAACCACTTCTATCGTGATTCACCATCTGTTCTAAATATTGATCTCGGGGGCCCAGTACCTTACGTCTAACATCTGAGTTATTTTTTTCTCTAATTTTTATTCGACTAGCTCTTGTAAGAGCATAGGTCTGCTTCATGGGTGTCCTGTTTCCAGACATCCATGCGTTGCGTCTGCATATGGCAAAATCCGGTTGTTGCAAAAGTGGCCTACCCCGAAAACTAACTGAAAGCCCTAATAGTGCCAACCCACACCCGTAGTCGATCCCCAACGCGACACTTCCAGGCTAGATAAGCTGATAACTTCAGGTTCCTCTTGGTTATTTCCGTCTAAGCTCGGCGGAAAGTATGGCTGAACTACTGCGGGCATTGTCTTTGGAGAAACGAGGAAAGCCATCCGACTACCTTACAGTGGCAATGAGGGCATTTGATTTTCCTAAGTGGCGGAGGCACTAACGGTCATAAATTCTAACCGTTTTGTTTCTCCTACTGTCAGTGACCAGGTTTCCCATGCATACGTAAGTCTACAGCTTGGTAAGTGCGTAGCTTCGTGCCAAAGGTTGTTTCACTATGCGACCAAAGCGTATTGCGATGTTCCAGGTCTCTTCTGGCACAGTGTACACTAAACTTTACCTAGACTTTGGTCTGGCCGTTTGATTGGCTAGTGGGATCCAGGTATTTGAAGGCGTGCGTCTCTTCCAGGCCAACGGCCATGGTTTCGCATCCGATCCGATCTGGATGCAGCTGCACAGTTGCGTAGTTCTCATCCAAAATAACAATGCAGTCGGTCACCCAACAGTCGTGACGAAGTTCCACTTCTCGAAAGTTGTTGAGGATGTTGCATTGTCCAATCTGTGGTGTAGTCGAATATGACCGATGACAAGGTTAGCCTTGTTGAACACCGAATTGGAGTGAAAACTGTGAAGGTTGCTGGTTGTAGGTGCGGTTGCACGCTTTTTGACGAGTAGTGTGTTGATAACAACCTAACATATTTTTCGAATATCCTGTTACTCTTTGGTATGTTCCGCCGGAGCTGTCTCTCAGCGGAGTCGAATGCTGCAAGGAGCACGCTGTGATGGGTTGCTGAACTTATACCGATGTAGCGTAGCGGACGTAGCGTGCGGATCTGGTCAACGCAATCTCTTCCCTGACGTAAACAACACTGCATGGAATGTGTTCGTTTCCATCGAACAAAAACAAAATGGTTAGGCAGAATGTTTCCAAAAGGATTAGGCACTATATCAACGAGGCTGATATCTCGTAGGTTCACACCCTGTCTTCAAGCCCTTCTTTCGCCTAAGGAGTAAAGAAGAGATTGTCCGGCCTTTGGAATAGCCTTCGAGGTCCCAGATAGGGGGAAATGGCGTGCTTAGTGCACTAAGTAGATTTGGTAAACAAGATCTGAAGACCTGAAGTGGAATGTCACCTTTGCTGGTTGACTTCTTGCTTTTCATTGGTTAGACAATCGAGGTGATTTCCGATTTATCGCGAGTATCGAGATCGATTTCATGTTGTTCTGTTTCGTCTGGTAATGACACAACTAGATTGTATGGTAGCGGTGGACTGAAGTATCCAACCCTGACATGAAATGAGTACTACCATCGGAAGGAAGAGGTTGTCTCCCCTGGAGAGGAGCATGAGTCAGAATAGTTTCCTAAAATCTCGGATAATGGCTGCGGTTCCCATGCAGCGTGCAATTTCGAACCAATATCGTCTCAGTTCACTTGTCTCTGACCTTGTAGATTCAAGAGGAAGGCTGTGGCAATCAGGTGAGTTGCACAGCCACGTGTCTCTAACCTTAGCACAGCGATTAAGAGCTTCCATAGTTAATTCAGGGCTTTCAGTTTTATTTGCTCTCGCCTAGCTGTTCAAGGGAAGTGCTTGCAATGGATACATTCAATCCCATCCACTGCCCATCTACGTTGCGATCTCCCTCGATCTCAGCAATTCTAGATGTAATCGTGCTTGATAGGACTTGAACGTTGTCCGAGAATATTAACTTGGAAACGTCAACTCTGCAACACGGACTAAATTTTTGTTTGGTTAAAAGATGACGCTCCGGTTGAACACATACCAGCGCGTAGTTTGTTCCATTAGCGTTTTCCGTTACGGTGCCATGGTACGCTCGAAATTCATCAGTCGATGATGCCCAGTTAGAAAGCACGAAAATATTGTCACTCGATGCGCAGTCCTACCGCTGTTCGGGTACTGCATTAGTAGGTGACCTCTTGGATGTTGAATCGGGTATTAGTGACTGTCAGTTGCTTGAGATCTACAGACGTGATTGAGTGGTTGCCATTCTTGCATCGCTCACGATGACTTCCCAATATGTAGTGAATAGGCTCATCTTCTTGTTTTATGCGGGTGTTCCAATGTCATGCGATTTGAAAAATAACACCTGATTATGGGGTTTACTAAAATATGAAGTTCGTTGTAGAAGACTGCGTTAGCGGCCGGAGTATTGACTACGATGACGGTCATGTTAATTGTAGCGCTCCTGAACCATGTCAAAGCGAGTCTTAATGGATCCGGTACTCAGAGATTGAGACGCCGTGGGTTCGACCATTCACAGCTGCCGCAAAATCATGAAGCCCATAAGTACCTATTTGATCTTTTATTTCTTACTTTTTATTAACGAATTAGCAGTGTGCATCATTTTAGGGAAGGAGGCCGCGGCCAACACAGGGCTGCCGAGTGGAGAGGCTCACAGGCGACGGAGGGATTCGAACCCGCGACCCTTACGTCTACTTAAATACACTTAGTAGAATGAGCTCCCTGGGAGACTTGAATAATTTTTTCTGCCAATTTTGGGTACACGTACCACGGCTGGACAAATCGCGTCAATTCCGTAGTCGTAGAGGGTTCACGTGGTAATGCACGGCTTGGTTATACCAGTCGAATTCTGACTTCCGGACAGGCTGGATGAACTTTTCGTGTCTTCTGTCGGATTCTGAAGCCGCAGTTGAAAAATTCCCCCCAGTCGACAAAATAGAGAAGACTAGAGTTGACAACCTGATTCGACCAATATACTGTGTATCCTGGTGCCGAAATACTGCCGGAAAGGCAGTACACCAAAAGGCAAGTCACAAAAATAGTGTCTCGCGATATGTGCGGCTTGAGAACAAAGACCGTCGAAAGTGCAGCACTGGCAGAAATGTACAGATCTCGTGTGCGATAAAACAAAGTCAACCAAGCAAATGTCACAAAATCGATATCGAGCGCCAAAGCAGATCTTAGGGTAAATGATCGATTTTCTCCCAAAAATCGATGTCACTACAGAAGCCCAGCTAGAAAGTTGAAGAAAATTTCGACAAAATTATATGGATTGGGGAGAGTCATACTATGTAAATTCAGTTTGATTTGAACGGCTGTACACGTGCGATTGTGGCATATGAATCGCTTAGGTACAGGAACCGTGAAATGGTTGAGCATGAGTCAGATTCGTTGCTAGCGCCATCGGTGCAAGAATCACTTTCCAGGTGGTAAGACAAAGACACGGTCGAGGAACGAAAAGCGACAAAATATTCCGGAGCGAAGGTGAAACGTTGGGAAGCAAAACGTCGAATGCAAACAGAATGAGCCATGGAACTACTAATGGAGCCAGAGGTCTCAGATGATTTCGTGGGACCAACGAACAAACCAACTGATCGAGGCCCATGAAAAACGAAAAGTGACGGGAACCGACATAGCAACCGCAAAGTAGACGACGCAAATACAGCAATAACGTAAAGTGTGTATCATTCATGTTGTAAGTATAAATACGTGTTATTACTGCGTAAAGTTAAAAGATCTGTTCTCATCTCAGTAGTCTACTTCGCATACGGATGGATGAACAAAATTGCCCCGGAAGCACGCGACCGGTTTCGCGGTTATTGCCGCTCTTCAGGTATGTGTACTCAGTATTAATCAAAAGATCGTGTTTGCATCAGTCGCCAAAACATGCTGGACAAACGATCTTCCGACGGCAGGCTTATCCGCGGACGGTTGTGTAGCAATCCACTGCTGATTTTAACATGGGGCAGTGATCTCCTTCCGAGTTGCAGCAGTCAGAGATAGTTCCAGGTCCTGGAGTGATACGGAAGTGCCGTCAGGTTGTTGTGCAGGGTTAACACCGAATCTCGGACTGTTAGGCAATACGCTATCATCCACATATACAACTATGAGATGATCGATGCAAACGTTATCGACGCGACCATTTCGATTAACCCTGAAGGCCTTTTCGTGACGAGAAATCATGTGAAATGTGCCTTCGTAAAGTTGTTGTAATGGTTTGCGCGCCGAACAAACACGGGTAAACACATGCAAACAGTGATCAGGTTCAGTCGGAACGAATACTTGTCATCTGTGTAGATTAGTTTGCGCCCGAGAGAGATCCCGCATGTACGTACACAAGCGAGTAGCGTATGTCCATACAGCAAGTGAATCAGGACTTCGTGACGTGAAGAATTCTCCAGACAGGCGTAATGTTGTATCGAACAAACGTCCTGCATCATCTTGTGTTTAGGTTCGGGTTCTCAGTTCGCGTTTGGGTAACAGCGGCCGTTTGGGGGAACACAGACTGCACCACTTGTTGGGCAAGCCGTACGATGACCAGAGCAAACTGGAAATAAAAATATCCATGTAGGTACTTTAAAAAAGTGTACGAAATGACTACTAGCGCCACCTGGATTTTGCTCGAAGTGGCACTTCTACCTGGAGCACAACCAAGTACTGTGTCGGGAAACGAGAAGCTCAAATGTTAAGAGCCAATGATCAACCAAGTGGATGGTAATCTACAAATTCGTGAAGTTAGTCTTGGCGGCTTACGCGAAGCGTATTCGCCATATGGTAGAACTGAATGGAATTTGAACACCCGTGCAACCAAGTTGGTTAAACGAATTCCCTAGGTAGCAGTTGGATCTAACAGATCTCTTCTATTTATCCGATATCATCGGTTCTCGAATGCTGGACTTCGTCCATAAAGGCTTTTAAGTCTTAGTTACCCTCAGCCTCGTTTAGCCTGCCTGAGGAGCCTCTTACCGGGAGCATGCCGATGATGCACGCCTCAAGTTTGCAAGGCCGCAGGTCAGCGTTGGGTGGCGGATGGAGACCAGACAGATGAAAGACAGCCCAAGAGGCAATGGCAGTCTACCAACCCAGACGTGCTGTTCCGCTCAAACACATATACCCATCTCAGAATCTCTGCTCTGAGATCATCCATCGTCGACAAATTGATGATAATAAAGCACAATCACCAAAAATGATCGCCCAGTTACAAGGTCCATGGTGGCAGTTTTTATTTGGAATTTGCGAATTCTGCCGCCGTTATTAATGAGCTGGTTTAAGTTGAGCGTCTCTGCAACTGAAAATCGCATCAAAAATTTGCCGTTCGAAGTGGGATGATTTGTAAACCAACTGACTCGTTGCTGAGCACGCTCAATGTTCAGCTTCTCTCATCCTTAGGTGAACTAGGCGTGATGCGGTGTGTAGCACTTCGTTTACACGACAAACATTACTATTCAGCCCGTAGATTATCAACGACTCAAACACCCATTGTCTAACTCAAAGTGACAGTCGCTTGACCAGACAATCATTTTTTTTTACCTAATTCCTTGTTTTATCTTCAGTCTTTACTGTCAGAAATCGACAGTCAAGCTTTGTTAATAGGCACAGTTTCTAGTCTCATTCGGAATCGCCACTAAGAAACGCTATACGTTACTGTCTTCTCCTGTTCGAAATGTGGCATTCGTGCTACGTACAGTAATGTTGAAAGTGGGTTGTGATATATACGTGTTTAGCATTTTCAGTACGATTCGGTCGATTCATGTATCTTGGTGATTCACAAGTACAAAATACGGTTCTCATGAGCCACATGGAAAACTCATTAAACCCATCGACTGAGTTATCTGGTGCGGTAATCGCTTGCCTAAATCGATTCTTCCAGGTCATATATCACATTATTAGGGAATCACTGGCTTTTATTATTTTTACTTAAATATTCGATTGTGATTCGTGCAACCATGTATTTTGTTATCAGCCGACCGAACTGAAGCGTGCTAGGTTCTTTGGTGACTGAGAGCTCAAACTGAAGTTCTGTTTCCAATGATGTTTGGCACACACGAGTTTGTCTCATGGACTGTCTCTGATTATACAACAGAAAACGGTGTTCCCTAGTATCCGTACTCCCGAACACATCGAAATAGACACGTGGATTGCTTGCTTGCTGGCGGATAACTTCACACTGATCCTAGTGAATTCCGGGTAACCAGTTGTTGCTGTTGGGTGTGAAACTTAAAGCCAGGATCAGTGAATTGACAAGCAATCCAAGTATTTGAATCCCAGAAATAGGACTTCAGTTATAGATCGGGTCAGTCAACACATGTAAGTTTCTCTTCTTGCCCTAACTATTGGATATTTTCTCCTTGCGGATGTAGATGAAGTATCGAGAGGATGTCAAAGGTGTCCTGATTGTTTGGGGAAACAATGCAATGTGAACGCAGAAGCAATATTTTTACCCATATCAACATTGTAGATAGGATAAAGTTTCTTAACAATTTCTCTGTGATCTAATAAGTTTTGCAGTCCTAGTTCATGCCAATCGGTCTGCCGATTTTGCAACGGTTTTCCGATTGGTTGACCTAACTTTCGACCGTATTTTAGAAGACCAATGGTTGAGTCAGTACAAGGTCATCGTGTGTGAACACTCGTTGCGAGCACAAACGGTCGCATGTTGCTTACATTCGTGGCTACAAGTATTCGTTGATTTGACCACTGATCAAATACTGAACATTTTATGGGCGATTAATGACTTTTGGCGCTGATGATCAAGAATTGTTACTATGACCGAAATTAGTGAAGTGGAAAATTTTTACATTCCTGGTGAGTCCTCTAACTGGTTGACATTCACAGAATAATTCAGTGCGATTGGTCCAGATCAGTCCTATTTCCGTGGATGGGATTTATTCCCACGTTAACATTTATTCACTCGGTATTGGTCTTCTCTGAGACCGAATTGGTAATTATAATAACGTAGACCGATTAGCTAGTTTTGCTTTATGCTTTTTATAAGAACTGCCATATAAACAAGTGTTCGTCCATCCAAGAGGGACTCAACTGAAGCCCCGTTTCACCGAAATGGCGAGGTAGTTTGGTATCCCATCTACGAGGGGAATAAGGGGAAAATAGGCAAATCTAGATCACTGCTACTGCATTGTATTATTGTTATTGATCCTGAACTATATTGCATTACAATTTTAGTTTACTGTACACTTTATAGAATCCCCAACCTGGACGAAATGATTAGACTCACGAAAGTTGTTCGTACTAAATTAAGAGAAAAAAGAGGACAAACGATCGGGACTTCTGAACCACATTCAAAAAAAGGTTTATCCAATGCTTTTTTTAAACTGCCGACAGGCCATATGAGACGGGGAATGAAAGTGAAGTTGTTCAATCTTATGGGCGATTTCCCCATAATGCAAAAACTTAACTTTCCCCTTAAAACCAGGTTGAAAACGAAACGAATAATAAAAGTTTGCAACGGAGTTCGGTGCGTGTATGAGGTCTATCAGTATGTTCCTAGTTATCATCACTGCAGCCTGGGTATTATGATCAGGCTACCGTGAAGGTGGTACCAGAAATCCAATCAAAAATGATTCAAGGAAGATACGGACTAGTTGACATGCGAACTTTTCTGCTCTATCCTTTCCCCACCCTACACACACACTTGAGACGGCAGATTAAACTGAAAGTAGGCTGCAACTAATTGTTGTTGAGGTCAAAATTTACCGCTGTTATTATCGTTAGGGCTCTACTACTTCCTAGGTGAAAGGAGCATTCACCAAATACCCTGAATCCACTTACACATTTCCTTTATTAGATCTGTTTGTTAACTGTAATTAGGCCAGCCACACATGAAGGAACTTTGGATGTCTAGGTAAACGCGTTTGAAAATGAATAATGAAATCTATTTGGAGATTGAAGTCTTCGTGAACGTTTTTGGGAAGCTCTTATAGTATACCCTAGTTTAAATTCATAAATGATAACGAACTCGCTTGTCCAACAAATGCACCTATTTTTCGAGTTTTTTACCCACTATTACGCACATGTTTATAGGCTGAGAATAATTGTTTGTTAATTGGATTGATTAATTAATAGAAAAATTCTCGTTCAAGGAGGATCTTGATTTACATTAAATTTCACCTTGAATCAGGCTCATTCAGGCACACAGCCCTGATCGCTTACATTGTTGCTGTAATAGCGAAGCAGCGCGCACGAAACAGTTCAGCCCTTTGGTACCACAATGTGGAGGGTTAGGAGCTGATTCCGAAACACTGGTCGATTTAGAGTTTTGTGCTTAAGCTTTTCAAGCTTTTTTTGAACTGAACAGGGCCCACCATTTACGAATAAACTATGCCAAGAGCATAGATTCCATGATGAAAATCAACCAAATACAAGAGTAACCACAAACTTGTTTATATTCACATTAGAGTTTTACGAGAGCATTTCTCTTCTGTGATTCTTTCCCAATTTAGTGCTGAAATCTAATGCAGCGTCGTCCAGAGAAACTTAACTTTTGAGCGCTCCAGGTTTCAATAGATATGTAGTCTGTATTAGTCACATAAACCAAGGACAATAACTCTCCTGTCCAATAGTCAAAGATGCTGAGCTTTTCAATCTAAGGCCCCTTTGATTTTGTTGATGAATGCATAGCATGTGTCTCCTGAAAAACGCTTACAAAGTGGACATTTCTAGAAGCAAATTCTCCGACAAAGTTTTCTGGCCTTCTAACTCTCTTTCGTACTGTGCATTCTCGCAGGAATAAAATGAGAAAATCCTTATCAGTAGATCGAAAGCGAATATACTCCAGATTGGGAGAATTTTGTCGTCTTGGTAACGGAGATATTCCTTTCATCCTAAGAAAGTGGCCAATGTAATGAAACTCCCATGTGTCCGCAAAGAGCTCCGTGTTTCACTGTACCAGAATTTGGTAAGCACGCTTTCCAGCGTTGGGTGGTTTTCTTTCAATCCGAAGTTTTTCGGATAAAAGTACACTTGGGTGGTGGCTATGCTTCTTTTAAAATCCTACCCCGGCCTGAACATTGATGCTACTCAGCATATTTTTCATGTCTTGGTGTGTTAATTAAAGAAAGTACTTATCCAACTAATACTGACTTTGAAATTCTAAAAGTAAAAGGTATTTTGCATTGAAGGTCCTGGGTCGCACACCCATGTGACCAAATTGTTAGTGAAGGATGGTGATGGGGCCATCCTAATCAATGTTTATTGATGCTGGATTCCTGACCATGTACGCGCCAAAATATTGTGAATTAATCTCACTTTGTTTTTCCTAACCAGCCAGTGGTGCTTCATGGTTGAGATAAGCTAAAATGGAATATAGACTGAATTACTCTTCTATTCGCCCAGTGGATAACTCCGAAGCATGACGCATATTATCTGAAAGATTCGCCAGTTCTTGCTGGATAAAAGGCCTGCAAGTTCATGTTTTACTTCCCTAGGCTGCTGCCTACTTTGCAGGAAATTGTTGCATGAGTTTCGGCAAAGCCTGTATTTCATTTTTATTCGGAATCACGAGCGGTGCATGTCCACTACCTCCGAATTTGGACGCGAACCCCGGGACGAACAGTTTTGATCCAAACGCCTTTGTCATTGCGCGCCATAGTGTGCTCTCAAAGGTTTTTAAACTTTACCACCTAGCCTACCCAATACTGACTTGCAAAACCACAAGCGACGATACTGCATGATGAGAAATTCTGTGAACTATGAAATCCTATTTTCAACACCGATCAAATAGACAACCTCTGTAGGCTGTGCTCAAGACATTCGTCGTAATTCGGCTGCCTGCATAGAGGTTAACTGTCGGTGATACTCGACTGTCCTGCTCCCACGTCCCATATCCGGGCAAATCTGTAAAGCACAGGTACTATGTCGCGTGATGAAGTTCAACAAACCATTGACAGCCTGCTCGGTATCATAACGGCTAGGGTGTTCGAACTAGAATATTTCTTCCCAGGGTCACCTCCCATTTCAAGCGCAGTGGATATGCAAGCTGAAGATTCTTAATACGGATGAAACAATTGCACAGTATTCCCATAATTTCCTAACGATGAGCTGGACGGTAATACCGCTTGATAAATAATTTTGCGAATATTTTTACTTACTGTGAAGCGGTGTTGGAAATGCTTTAGTTAGTGGAGTAATAAATTACCTGTCCCTGTCTGAGTTCCCATCTACATTTGCAGGCATAAATTTGTGTTTGAGTGATCAGAGCAGAGGTGCAAAACCATCCCTTCCGACGTAGGTTGTTTTTCCTATTCCACAACAACGAGTATGATGCATACTGTAGTGAAAATGGGGAATTACACAAGATTTCTGGTAGATCAGACCGATTGCTTTTGAGTACTGTTCCAAATAAAATGACCAACGTTTTACAACCACTGCAATCTCATAGGTCGAATATCGTGGCTCAGCGAGGGCCGCATGTTTTAGACGTGGGACCATATTAGAACAGCTGAGGCTAAACAAATGCATTGAATGAGTGACATCTGCTTTTAGAGAGTTACCTAAGTCACGAACTATACTCCCTTGATTGGAACGAAGAAGAAATTCAATTTAGCCGGTCTTATTAAGATGATTCTTAGCGGATGCAGTTTGCAAAAGCCAGAATGGAACTCTGGACATTGATTCCGTCATGTGGCTCTACAGTTAACTGACTGATAGTCTTTTACACTTCGCTAAATCCAACCGACCGTTTTACAGCGTGGGGAAATAATTTTTTCATGCATTACGACTTCGAAGGGAACCTGCTCCCCATAGTTTAAGAAAACTTGCTGAGATCACTGGTCTTACAACTCGAAACTGCGTCGACATGCACAAATTGTCTTCCTGGCATGTGAGTTTTCTGTTGTGCTAACCTAAGATCACCGCCTGGCTCAACGAACACTTTGATTCGAATGAGTTTGACACCGATGCGGTTCGCCGGAGAGGTGGGTTTATGTAGAAACACGCGTGCTACACGGTTCATAGGAGGTGAAATCAGTTTTTCTTCTGTAGAGGCATCTTGTCATTTTTAATCTAGCTAATGTTTGGAAAATACGCTTTTACTCCAAAGGGCAACTTTCAGTGCACTTACTGACCGTACTGATGTTTTAAAAACATATTTTCGGTGTTTTATTCGTATCATTGCGCACTGATCGGCCAGGTTATTCATGAGGAAACGATTTTTTTCCATTGGAATCAAGAATTTTTGTCACCGAGCCGATTTTCAAAGTTTTGCATGCTTTGACTTCTTAGGAATAGACAAAATGTCTGTATCTACTAGTATTCAGCTGATTACATGCCCTCTTCATGGTGAAGTGGCTGATGCGTGAATAAACTTGATAGTCAGTTCCATAGATTTCGGTTGGGTTACCTAAGATCTCCGAGGCAACCACATGTCTAAGAGGAATGGTTAAGAATGTATTGGCGCACCAATTCGTTTGACCGTTCGACGCTTATTTTTCTTTATCCGTCTTTTATTGGCTTATTCATTCTGCCCTCGATTGAACAATGCTGTGAATCGACAACAAAGAACGTTCTATCGTGGTGCGAGGTTAAAGGTTTCAATAGTTGGAGCGTATTAGCTCCGTTTAACTGATCGGCCATCTCCGGCGAATCGACCTGTGGTTATTAAATGCAATTATCACCCAGGATCATTTCGAATTATCCAAGTGCGGTTAAGGAATAAAAAAATTTTAAAAATCTGATTTGTTCTTTGTCTAAATTCTGGAGCAGTTCGTGTGAGCTTATATGACAGGACAAACGCTTCCGAAAGTTGGGAAGGGAGAAGTGAATCGATCAGTGGTGATGAGCATTGACTTAACGATATTCAAACTGACATAAATTTTCGACCCCTGCCACTCGCAGAGTAAAAAATCCTTTGCAACCGTGGTACCGAATTCTGGGTCTTCTGACTTTACTTACCGATATGTCTCAGGTAAGTTGCTTTGTGTATTACTATATATATAGACATATATATATAATGTTTACGCATATATCACACGGATTTGTGATCTGATCTAGTGCGTCGACGGGGAACCTGGGACAACTGTCCCCGACCCTTCAGAGGCATTTTACGGCCGGATTAAGATGATTGACAGCTTTCCATGGAAGGGAATAAAAATTATCCTCTGGAGAGTCACATACTACTAGCAGCGATCTGTTTTTCATGCGAAGCCGTTGACGAACAGGTTTTGTTTGTAGTGACGAGGTCAAGTAAGTCGTTAACAGTCATCTCGATTAGTCTAACTAATATGTCATTCGATTCACAGGTGTTCATCCCGTGTATAAATCTCAGTTTGGACGTGATGAGTGTGTATCGGTGATGATTACTAATCGGGATGAAATAGCTACGCGATGAATCATTTCGTTGGAAAATTCAACCCTTGACTAATCATAGTGACATAGTTATTATGTGTATCACACCATTACTTGCGAGTAATGTGTGGGGTGGATGCTGCCGAGTTTGACGTTTCACGCAGTGACCGGAGGTCATTCAACCAAGGGTACAGCTACGGAGCAGTATGCTCGAGTTTCCGCGTCATTACAGCTCAGTAGTTTTGCAAATCGACCATCCAACCCTACGTTTGTAACTTGACCCCCTAATGAGAAATCTTGTGCCATTACTGTGCTACCAGCTTCCGTCCAGGCTGATCAGAATTACGGAGCCAAAAAGTTTCATATGTTTTCCCGAGTAACAACCAACGTTGTGCAACATCCTCGAAATGAACATACATCATTAATGGGTTCGAGAGGGGGGCGAAACTGGATTTTGATCTCTTCCAAGTGTAAGCTTGGTCGAATTATCTGTCGTTTTTGCGCAAAGGGCGCAGTCCAAAAGACAACCCAGTCAAACATGTTAGAATAATGATAAAAAGGCACTAACTGGGATGAAAGGTTTTATGCTTCAAACAAACTGCTGAAGTGTTCCAACAAAAGTAATCGAGAAGACAATATCCTAAAATCGGACTCCGGAATACGACCATCACGCCATCGGAACGCGAGGTCAGACGAACATAGTTGTTTTTGGTGATTCATCCTGTAGTGTTTACGGGCCACTTCGAGAATGAATATATACAGCTGCCACTAGGATCAGGTGGACGTGAAAAAATTTACAAGTTTGAGTGCAGTTAGTTGGCTGCAGGTAGTTTACCTGATGCCAGACAAACAATTTTCGTCTAAGTGACCATTGCGAAAATTGTTCAGTCCATGTCACCTTTGGCCTAACGGCGCACTACTATTCCCAATGTGATATGGAATGTCCAGAACAGGAATCGTCCAAGAAATGTGTTTTTTCTCTGAACCCGTACCCTGTGAACTACTTAAATTGTGATTTTTCACTGAGGCTGCCTAACGAGAAGACGGTCAACGGGCATTCAAAAGCTGCTGGCCATGCCGAAACTCATGCGAAATGCATCATATGAGCAACTTCCCCTAAATTACGCAACAGCTTAGGGAAGCAACTACTTAAACTTGTAGTCCTTTTATCCAGCGAGAACTGGCGAATCGTTTAGACAACATGGTGCCTAATTTTGTATTATCTAGTCTTTAAATAGGTTGGGTATGTAGTCGGTATCCCGCTCCAGCCGCCATGTTTATATCTTAATGATGTCTTATCATGAGCTGGTTAGAAAGAAGAAAGTGAGGTTAATTCATGACAACTTGGCACTTCTTTTGCTAACACGTCAGCCTCAATAAACAGTGGCAGTCAATGGGGGCCGCCACTGTCCTGCAATATGATTTTGGTTATTTTAATCTGGTTTCCAGTAAATACCGTACGAAAGTGTTTTTACCTCATACTCCAAGAAGTTTGATTATTTATGTCAGTATCCACTGATTATTTAATTATGACGTAAGGATAGGAAGTACATTTTGGACAGATTCAAGCCGTGGCATGGTTTTATGTGAAGAAAGCCCTCGATTCCAAGGAGTTTTCACCCTATTTACGTAACAGTAAAGAAAACCAGTCTACTGGGGAAAACGTGATTGTTAAATTCTGGTAGAAAGAGATACGGAATATCTTTCGGAAACAGTGTCATTTTTATATTAGCTGTATCCTTCGAATGAAAAGGATACCCCCGTTACCACGATGACAAAATTTCCTCCATCACTGGTGCATTCTCTTTTGATCTGTTTGTAACGACTTTGTGATTCAATGTCCGACGGTGCACAATTTGGACGGGAATAAAAGCCGCAACAATTTCGTCGGAAAATTTTCTTCTAGAAATATTCATTTTGTAAGTGTTTGTCAGGTTAACACATGCCATTCATTCATGAACAAAATTAAAGGGTCCTTAGATTGAAACGCTCAGCATCACCTACTATTTCTCAAGGTAATTGTATTCGTTACTGTGTTGTGCGATTAATTCACACTATATATGATGAAACTTGGAGTATTTGACTATCATTCAAGTCTGTCCAGGCGATAATACGTGAAGCATCGGTAGTAAACTGTGTCAGAAAACTAGAAGCGAACTGCCGTGGAATTTGTGGTCACTCTTAAATATGATTGATTTTTCTGCATAAAAAACATGCTCCTGACGTAGGTTATTCATTTATTATGATGCAAATAAAGGCCTGCTCTAGATTAAACGCTGAAACAGTCCAGACACCAAATTTTCAATCGGCCGATGTTTTGAAATCAGTTCTTTACCGGCTGCATTGTGGTACTAGAAGATTTTACCGTTTGGCCCTCATTGTTTCACTGTCACGATGACGATACAAGCGATTGACGTAGTGCTCCTAAGTGACCTTGACGCAAGGTCAATCTTGATGTTAATCCAAATCCTTCCTAACCGAAGACGTTTCTGTTCGCGATCAGCTTTGATCGTTAGAACCCAGTTAACGAAAATGCCGACAAAAAACATGCATATTCATGGGTAGAACATTTGATAAAATAAGTGTTTTTGTTGGGTAGACGAGTTTGTTACCATTAATGAATTTAAACTAGGATTACTCCTGAGATATTTCAAAAGATGGTCATGAAGTTTTCGCTTTGCACTGAGATTTCATTTTTCATGTTCATACGCGTTTATCTAGACATTCAATGTCGCCTATCTTCAACTGGCCTTATTACAGTCTGTAAACAGAAGTAATAAGGAGAACCTGTAGATGAATTCAGGGTGTTTGCTAACGCTTCTTTACACCTGGCAAGTGCTAGAGACCTAAATATATTGACATTTGAAATGTTTAGTTGCACCACAGTCGACGGCACCTGTAACAATAGACGGAAGATTTATTGTGCTGCTATACTGAAAAACGATTAGGCAGTTGAACAGACAAACGACTGAGGGTCAGTCCCTTTGTCGGAGGAATGGCTGCTTGGTGTTCGGCTCACTATGGTTTAGCAGTGAAACCGAATCAAGAGTGGGGTTGGTAGGGTGGATGACTCCCGGCAAATCGAATAAGACATCTGACCATTGACTAAACGGTTTCCGGAACTAGAATTCGAGTCCACCTTGCGTTCCAGTCGAGTTTTTGTACCCCATGTAATTTGGATGCTTTTCATCGGAATCATATCGGTTACTCGTCCGGAATGCTGCTCTCAGAGCTTGAACTACATAGTTCTTTGACTGCAAATGTCGACAGGAAGCATGTGATAAAAAGTTTTATTTTATTGAAGACACTAACACGTTTTCTTTATTTTCCACACGGCAATCGACAGTGATCCATTATCGGGAAATGCTATCTCAATCTGGTTTTTGCTAGCTATTTTCGCACGATTTATGTTTCAGAACTGGATGAATCGATAACAAATTTATGGTTTTACGCAATACTGTTGGCAATGACTATTTTCGTCCTATTCGTCATTCGGGCGGTCATCAAAGTGGGGTGAGTTTTCCTAGTAGTCTTCCGGGATTAACTCCCAGGAGGCTTTCCTATTCGGAAAATTGAATGCTTCACGAACTTATCCAAACAGAAAAGCGTGACGAGCGCACTGAAAAATTTATTCTTAATGCATTATATTTTATCTTGTGAATATCCAAATGTTTGTAGCACCAGACGTACCGGCGACGCTCTTATTAACATCACAACGTTGACAATTGCTCTATGTTATTAAGAGGCGAACGAAGCCATTGGGCTAATCATTGATTTGATCACAGTGGCTATTTATTCTGGGTTACCAAAGTGATTATATGTGAATAGAAAAAAATTATTTTATCTAGTTAATATACTATCACACAATTCAAAAATTAGGGATAATCACTGTTTTAGAGTAACTGGAATCCAAATACTATGCACAAGCAAATCCGCATGCTTTCTCCGTTCAATGCATAAAGTGACTCTAATACAAGCAGTTGTATGGTATTCTAGCGGAAGTTCTCAGATCGGAAATATCTGTTACCTTATGAACCCCGGAGAATCGGGAGCATAGTGAGTGAGAAAGACCAAGTGAAAAAAATTGTGTTCAGTTCAGCCCACATGGGCTAGCTCGCAGTTCTCCGACCCGGCTTATTAAGTTATCTGTCAATGACCACGGTCCATAAGCCATTCGCGTCGTTATCCAGAGGGAAAAATTTTCTGGTGCACTAGGCAACTGAAACTGATGGTTAGTACGTGGGTGGATTTTCGATGATCTGTCTACTCACAGACATAAAAGTAGTCCGGTGTGGAATTCAGCTCAAGAGACCGAGAAAGGTCTTCAGAGTTGTTTCCCTATTCAGGCCGTTTGGAGGCGGCAAAATCCAGTTTTGTATTATTGACAAGGCCATCACAAAATTCCTTATGGCAGTCCGGTAAACAGGTTTGCAAATACATATGGCTGTGTAGACCCATAAGCATAAAACTAGTAGAACTGGATCACCACTGAATTTTCCGCCTAAATTTAGAAAAAAAACTAAATTTGCGGCCCTCTCTCTTTCCTGATTTATTCAAACCAATACAAATGCGCGTGCGAATCTCCACCCAACGATCGTAAAGATGTGAGAATACACACCAGACAATGTATCGTTTCAAAATCTCACAAAAATCGGCCCCGTACTATTCATCCGAACCAGAAGCACCGTTAATCATGTTGCACCATCGGCCACCGGACAATTTCCCAACGTTGCAAGTCCAGGCAAGCGGAATGGAATGGACAGAAGAACCAGTTCGCTGCACAAAACAAACGGAAGTTCGCCTGTGTTCAGAAAATTCCACATAGTTAGATATATGCACATATATTACTGGTTTATATAAGAATAACTTCAATCATGACATGTACTGTTTGATTACGGTGTTGTATTCAAAACCTAGTCTTGTTTCACAATAAAATGTGTTCAGTTGGTTCTTGTCCATTGCTTTCCACTCCGTAGCCTGTTATTACCGGTATATGAACGCATAATGCGAACTCGGTCGATCAGCTCATTGGTGGCTGACCCATTCCAATCGAGATTGTAACATGAATAATCTGTTTTGTATTGTTCCGTTTATTGGCTGACATGTAGATTGGCGTGCTGGGCAGGCCGCAACAATCTACGCGTGACTACGATAAATGCTGATAAACAGATTGGTACATGGGTGTGGTCTATTTAGAGATTTATCACTTGTCTTATTCATTTTCGCATGTCTGTTTGTTGCGGAACTACTACATCGTTTAATCAGCATCCTCATCACAAATAGACACTACCTTCATTTCGCTCTTCCTACCTCCTATATAACTGTGACCAAAGAAGTGGTTGTGGCCTGTCCAGCTCGCAGTTCTCACGGGGTGATGAACTGTTTGCAAACCAGCCGTGCATGCAAATGTTTGTCGATGTGGGCGGATAAATGACAAGGGATGGGCTTTGTATGAACATTCTGAAACTTTGCACCGCGCACGCAATCGGACAGAGGGGTCCAGATGCTCTGTCTTCGGCTATAGATATTCATTTACCTGAACAGAAAGCAAGTCGTTGGGTAGAATCGGAAAATATTTTCCAGACAGTGTTCGATGAGATTCTTTGGACTGCGACTGGAAAATGTTTATTTTCGTGAAATTTTGTTCTTTGTCGCAAAAACCCTTTGGTGGATCTACCCTAGCTCGTCAGACCTACCGATTCGTGGTATTGGAGAGTGGATTCGATAAAATCCACTTCCAAGTATGGAATCCCCGAATTTCATTCACTAGGCTGCATACCGAAGGTCGGAAAAGTGGTTGAAAAAATGCTATATGAAATCTTTTCTAATTTGAACGCAACCGATCATACTCAATTCGATTATCATCGCATGCACGCTACGTGCTCATCGTGTTCTGTTTGCGATAAAAATAACCAAATGAAACTGTCTGAGTTTGCTTTCTAAACTTCGCTGATGTGTTCGAGCCCATAGACGATATCTATTGCCTTTTCTCTCCGCAAACAATTTAGCACTTATTAAAAGCGCATGTTTCGAAGATCCACCCGTTGAATTTGTCACGGATTCAATTTTTGTTGGTCTTTCTCAAAATAAACTTATCTGGTTATTCTTCCTTATCGAGTACATTCACTCTCAAGTTTGCTTTGTCACATCACCCCGACCACAGCACCAGTGAATTGTCTGATTCACATATTGCACCACGGGATTTGAAGTGGAAGGTTTGTCGGACTTCCCTGTTATGTATTCCTTCATTTCGCAAACACGATCGTAGCGTTCTACCATGTCCGGTCACAACAGTACCCTGTTCACTGAATATGCCAACGATTCGGTGTTTGGCCTGCTTTCCCCCCAATATTTTCTACTTCGGACTCCACAAAATCTTATTTCGCTGTTCAATTATTAATCATTAAATCATGCGTTAACGATTGGCACATGCAGATGCAACGTTTGCCTTGACAAAAGATGAAAGATTCAAAGTCCTTCATTGAATAGATCCATTGCTTGCGTGAAAATAATGAATACTGGAACATATATGAGTAATTTTAACGAGCAATCTTTTAAGACCTGGAAAACCCACTTTTATTGTGATTCATGTTTGAGTGAAAGAACGGAATCTCATCGGAAGCACACGCATGGTTGTTGCCGCTCATCTGTCCAATCATTCCCATACTTACACACCTATTTGTCAGATTCTCGCCAGATATGCGTTTGAAGTACAGGTGATTCCATGGAGGATGAGCGTGTTCAAGAATCGCACGATAACAAGTCAGATGTTTTTGGTCTGTTAGAAAACGATAACCTCCAAAAAAGGACACAGGATCCCAAACTACGGCTCTTTGTAATCAGTAATATGTATGGGTTATGCCTTGAAACGTTTCATATTTCAATTTTCTTCATACTCGTTTTATGAATCTGTCAGTTTCTGTTTTTCTTCTCGGAAAAGATACCATACTCATCTCCAAAGACCTCAAGTTAATTTCCAGATATGGGTATACCTTGTGAATCCCTCTCAAACAGTCCAATGTGCAGCCGCACTACAAACTTTATAGCACACTTGGTAGATGAAATATGCCAACGTTTCGACTACTGTGGGTAGTCTTTTTCAAGGCAAGTTTTACGATCAAATGACTGAGGGAACGTTCACATGCCAACTGATGTTTAGTTGTCCGTGAATGTGTACTTTGAACTGTGCGCCGGGCGAGGGAATAGTTGGCCTTCACGTCATACGTCGCCGTGTTGGTGGGGTCAACTAGCGTGGTAACCTCTGGAATGTTTGTTTCTCAAAGAAATCTCTGCTCCGTCGTTCCGCTTGATGCCTGTGGGGTGGATGCTTATCACCAGAGCCTCGGCAAATTTACGTTCAGTGCAGGTTCTGAATCCACGTTGAAGTACTTTTGTGTTTTCATAATCCATGTTGTGTCCCTCTTCTATGGCGTGCAGAGCGATGGCTGAATCGCACTCAAGTTTTGATAAGGCCGCCTTATCCGAAGAT